>MU227659.1:1586314-1608660 GCA_018584345.1 Thuja plicata
TGCAAGCAATTGTTATTTTGTCATTGATGTCAAACCTTAACTGGTGAGACTATTGTTATCTGTTTAAGTACCATATCTATTGATTGAAGAAGAAGATTTAACAAGAAGACCAAGTGAATGGTTGAGTAAAGAAAAATAAAAGGGTACTTGATTAGTTGGCACTCTGGCAAAGTAATTAGTTGTTTATCTTTCAAAGACAGTTTTTATGGCTGTTTTGTGCTGAGAAATTCTGGCTTGTGCCAAGAAAGTTTGGTTTGATGCCGAGTGAAGTTGTTTGTGACAAGAAAGTTTGTTCAGTGCCAAGCACTAGTGAAATTGCCAAGTGGAAATAGTGATGTTGGCCGACTTACAGTATTTGGATTAATGATGAGATTTGAGATCTCTGTCTGACTTAGTTAATTTTATTGGGATATGTAAAGTTAATTAAAGATTGATCCATGTCATTTAATGTATGGGTAACTATAATTAATGCATGGATTGAAGATTTAATTAGAGACTGCTTTGGAGAAGTAAATGTAATGTAATGATGGAATGATCCGTTGGATCTGACTTAACCTAAGGTCTACGATCTTTATTAAGCGGCAAAGATTTATCTGACCTAGACAGAGAGGTATATGATAACCTCAAGGGGGTTATTATTTGAAGTGTGGATGTGGTGGTGGATGTACTAATTGGTGTACATGTGTGTATGTAAGAGCATTGCATAGTTGATTTACTGATTGGCATGACCTAGCAGAGAAGGCTGAACACAAAAGTAGAAAGTTGCATGTGTGATTGCTTGACGGATTTCCAAGTAGATCAGAAGATTGAAATGACAATGCAGGCCACTCAGTAAGTTAGCATCAGAGCTATAATTGGATCTAAATTTGCAAAGTAAGTTGTATGTATCAGATCACAACTGCTGATTAATTTCTAACCATTGTATCAGTTAAAATATTTTAACAAGGTTGACCTAACAATCATTTGTATAAATCCTCTAAGCTAGGTGACATTCAGGTAGAATGTTCTAAGTCCTCTAACAATGCCACTCCTGACAGGGTGACTAAATCATTTAACCAAGTCACACCTAATAGTGTGTTATTGTAACCCTTAACAGGGTTGGCTCCTCATAGAGCTCACTTCAGAAGAGTGAAACTTGGTAGCATGTTACTGGTGGTTTTTCCCATATTGGGTTTCCACGTTAAATACTTGTGTCAACTTGTGTGAATGCTTATGGTTTGTTTTAATATTATGTTTCTACAAGCTAATTACATTAAACAGTAAACTACATGATTCAATTGTTGATATATGCTACTGCTGCCGAGTAGATATGAAATACAGAAATTTTTATTTGCTACATCTAGACCTGAGGATAATTGATTCACCCCTCCCCTCTCAGTTATTCTAAATTCATTCTAACATATATATATATATATATATATATATATATATATATATCATAAAAGGGTTCCAAAGCATAAATATAAGTTTTATAAAGCTAAGTATTCAAAGGATAAGGAATGTTATTATATTAGTGAAGGTGTTTCTAATTATGATTCTATTGATTATCATGAGATTGGATTTATTTCTATCAAGGATGATAAACCTATACATGAAGAAAGAGCCTTAGTATCTCATGTTGAAAAGAAATATGAATGGGTCATAGATAGTGGTTGTTCACACCATATGACTATAGATAAAAATAGGTTTGTTAAACTAAATAAGTATGATGGTGGTATTGTGAGATTTGGTGACAATACTCCTAAGCTTATCATTGGAGTTGGATCTATATCTTTAGATGGAAAGACCAATACTAACAATGTATTACTTGTTGATGGAATTAAGCATCATTTGTTGAGTGTTGGACAACTAGTGGAAATTTTTTATCAATTGAAATAAATTGATGGGAAATGTTCTATTAGAAGTAAGTTAGGAGAATTGATTGTATCTGGTACTAAATCTAGAGGTAATGTATTTAAATTAAATACATCTAAGGCTTATTATTTTTTTGCGAAGGTAGATGATAGTTGGTCATGGCATAGAAGATTTTTTCATGTTAAATTTGATAATATTGTGAAGGAAAATATGACTAATGTAGTTAGATACCTACCAAATATTTTGAAACCATCTAACACCATGTGTAGAGAATGCGTAATGGGGAAGCATACTAGAAGAAGTTTTACAAGAAAATCTTGCTCAATGAAAGGGAAGTTGGATCTAGTGCATACATATCTGTGTGGTCCTATAAGAACAAGATTGTACTATAGTGAAAGGTAATTTATACTTTTGTTGATGAATTTTATAGGATGATGCGTGTTATATATCTAAGAGAGAAATCAGAGGCAGTAGAAAAATTCAAAATATTCAAAGAAAACGTTGAGAATGAATCATGCTTAAAGATATAATGTTTGAGATCAGATAGAGGTGGTGAGATTACTTTAGATTTGTTCAATACCTACTGTGAAGAACATGGAATATACAGACACACATCTTCTCTTAGAACACCACATTAGAATGGGATAACAGAGTGAAGAAACAAAACAATATTAGATGCTGCTAGAACTATGTTGCTGGAAGGAATTGTATCACATATTCATTGGAGAGAAGTTGTTGGTACTGCTGTGTATACTTTAAACAAAATTCACATCAGAGTGTTAAATAATAGCTTTGATATGATATATATATATATATATATAAAATTATTGATATCATATTAATCGTACTCAATAGAATTGATTACATACTTTAATATAAAGTGAAACATTAACAAAGGCTATTATATTGACTGTAATTGATGTATTAATAATATGCATGAGTTACGATGACTATTGTATGATAGTTATTGTAACACATATGTGTGTTATGATAACTATCATAGGATAGTTATTGTAGGACATTAATTATATATGAACAACACTTAACTTATATTATTGGTGTGTTATGATACACCATGTCTATGTAAAGACATGGTTGTATGTGGCATAAGCCACATATATTCATGTCTCTACATAGACATGACTGTTAAGCTATATATTTATATATCTTTACGTATGCTGTAGAAACATATCAATAAAGAGTTTATATTACTACTACAACATACATGAAGAACTTACATATGTATATATAATTTAGTAAATATTCAGAAGTATATATTGTGAATAAAATAGTATATTAGATTCTCTCTATTTCAGTACAACACTCATATATATTCTCTATAGAATGATCTTGATTTAACAACATGGTATCAGAGCCAAGTTCCTTCTATAAAGCTTAACATATTGAAGGTAGATCTTTAGACGTTCGAAGGAAAATCTGACCAAATTATATAAGAAAAGATGTGAAATATCTGTAATTATAACCTGTCATCATTGAAACGAATAAGAGGGTAGTTATTCACGCATCAAGTACATGGCCCGATGAAGGTAAAATGAAGATCAAATGGAAAAATAGTGGAGCCTGGTCATGGACTATGAAGACCGAAGTAGGGTGTTATTGCAGAGCCATATTCTCCTTGAGAGGGCATGAACTATATTCAAAGGCAATAGAAACAACATCAAGTTGAATCTCTCCATGTCGGGAACACTCATGAGATAAAGTCGAGGGTTACAAGGCCCATAAATGGTAGAGTTGTTGTAAAGTCATTCTCAAAGAAGATCCTTAACACACGATGGTCATGGGTCAAGGATGAGATGGATTACATTTCTTGGGAATTAGAATGATCTCACATTGTGAGGGCCTAATGATGATGTATTTGCAGAGTATTTTCATAACGAGAGCGATGGTTTTCTGAGACAAGGTTGTGAGGAGATTTTGTGTCAAAGAAGCAAAAATATATGCCTTGATTGTCACAACTAAGAGCAGGGACTTTAGACGTCTAAAGTGAAGATAATCATGACAATGTCATAAATAGAGATGAGTAGGGTGTTGAAATATATGGCGATGGCTGTAGTAAATTGATGAAAACTTTGTTATCCTTTTTACAAACAATTATTCAATCTTGGAAAATAGGACCAATCTCATAAATGGTTCCTATTTGACATTCATTGCAAACATCCATAAAATCACTTGTTTGTTAGGAGATGACCAGAAATTTCCACACAAAGAAAGTGGGAAAATCAAGGGACTTGACGTAAAAGAAGGAGAGGGTTCAAAGATACCAAACCCATGAAGATATTAATGATACCAAGAGGACATATGAAACCAAGAAAAGCATCATAGACAAGCCATAGGGATAACATTATATTTACCTATTGTATTATAATCTTGGTACCGCTGCAAACCGAGGCATGTATTAACAAGATTTGGAGCAATTACAAATTTCATGGTATTGATGCTAGAAAGGAGAACCAGCAATAGGAGTCATAGTGTTGAGTATTATGAATGGATACAATTATCATCATCACCATTGAGGTATGGCTGAGATGTGGCAACGCTAAATACCTAGATGGATCACAACATTTAAGATGATAGCCAAGTAGACTATCGATGAATGATATCAGCATGGGGAGTTAGAGACATATAGTAGATGACATCCATGGTCAAGGAAAGAAAGACCAATATTGGTTGTGATGATCCATAGTATGGTCCAAAAAGTAATAAGAAGGAAACTATAATCAGCTATGAACCTGTTAGTAATATAAGGAAGTGTGATATGTAGGAGGAAATTAGAGTTGCTATTGATGGTTATGAAGTGATAATAAATTAACTATTATGGAAGGACGTGACTATCATTCATCAACAGGTTACAACTGTTCCAGTCATAAGGTATCTTCTATACCATTAAGGGGGAAGCAAGGAATAATAATATGAACATTAAAGAAATTTCAATCAAATGTATCAATAATAAGATAGGCAACACAACTCAAATAGTGGCATCATCCATTGTAATACTATCGATAGTTGAGACCCAGTGACAAGGATAAGATAGATTGATGGATTAATAAAAGAAAAATATAAAGTTGTATAATAGGTGCAGTCAAGAATACATATCCATCCTAAAAATAGTTAATCATCGATTAGCATATCATATGGTCTTTTTCTTTTCTCATCCTTAGTCCAGTTGTCTTTCTCTAGATTCAGGAGAGATTATATTGAGAACAAAGTGATCAGAAAATAAATAATATAAATCATTGACAAGAAATTGTGAGTTAGATACTGATTAAAGAACATTCGACCAACATATCTGCATATTTGAATTGGCATAGAAAAACATTATTGAAAGCATTATAAATTGGTTACACACACATCATTTATATCATAGCATCATTTGATGAAGTGAGAA
This sequence comes from Thuja plicata, assembly GCA_018584345.1. Classification (NCBI taxonomy): domain Eukaryota; kingdom Viridiplantae; phylum Streptophyta; class Pinopsida; order Cupressales; family Cupressaceae; genus Thuja; species Thuja plicata. Next base: position 1,591,575 of record MU227659.1, read on the forward strand.
GGATAAGTGAAGATAATTGTCCCAACTATCTAAGTTAATCGAAAAAGGGGTGATAGTACAAGTGGGATAGTACAAAAATATTATTAAAATCAGATATCGATAATGTATGAAGTCAACATCTAATCCGTAGTTATCATAATGAGATGTGATTAGTAAAGAAGAAAATTAACACAAGGATCAAAATGAAATCGATTTGTTATGAACAAGGATGATGAGTACAAGTATTGTATTAATGGGTTCACCTTATGAAAGGAAATACTTGAAAATATTTGAAAAGATAAGTATCTCATGATTTATTAATCCATATGAATTTGCAGGTTGGAATTCATTAAAAAATAAATTTTGTATGCTTCCATATTTTTTTATGTTCAAGATAGTTTAGCTTTATGAACTATTCGTAATCTATCTCTGACATAATTTCAGGACAAAAGCATATGAAATCTAGATTCATAGGGAGTCAGACATCTTTACAAAGGTCAAGAAGTTGGAAAAATTTAGCTTCTAAGGAAATAGATGATTCAGTCAATTTGTGACAAACTCGATCATATTGATTGAGAGAGAGTTCACTATTGAAGGTAAAATAATTCCGAGTTTATAATAGTAAGAACTCGTGGATAGAATCGCCGATGAGATGCACATGGATAAAATCCTTGATTAAGGAATTTCATACATCATGAGACTATAGCTTATTGAGATAAACATCATACTACAGGTCTTTTTCATCTTCCCTCAAGTCCAAGAGGGAGTGTTAATGTTGTGGCCTTGGAAAAGATCAAAATGCATCTTCTGCTAGCCGATGTAACTTTATTCAGATTATTAGTATTGGTTCTCTCAGGAAGGACGGTATGAAGTGACATCTTGCAGTGACACTAAGTTGAGTATATAAATAGGGTATGCCTTCATGACAGAGGGAGAAGATAAAGGATCTGCATCAGTGGACATTCAAGGATCTTGATACAGAGGGAGTAGACCATGTTTTGTTGGTTCTCTAGTAATCAAGAAATTGTAGCAGAGAATTATGATTATTACCATGTGAGAGGCTTTATGCCAGAGGGAGAAGCTATAATTAAGTTGGCACCCCAGGATCTTGGTCATACAAATTCAAAGGGAGTGTACCATGTCAAGATGGTGTATACTTTGTAAGCTCAAAATTCACCAAGACTATGAGACAATGCAAACAAATGCAATTCAGTGGAGAACAAATGATCGATATTCTTACTAAACCCCTTGCTAGAAGGAATATTGTGTAATTTAAGATAACCTTGGTATGTTGAGGAGTAAAACCTTAGCTGAAAAGAAGGTTTCAGCTTCAGTGATCCATCATTTTGAATCTTAAATGATTCTTGTCTTTGATAGACAAATCTAAGGTGGAAGTCTTGGTTTCCACTCTCTGCGATGAGCCATGATGGATCCACCCTATGAGAAGAGTCAAGGTGGATGTCATATGTGTGAATTTATGGGCCCATTCATTTTGTGTTATATTATGAAAGGTGATGATATTTCATATGTGTTGGGTTACTATTGCTAGGTGATGACTTAGACAATAGCTTAACCTAGTGTCAGGTATGACTGTGTATTGTAGTCACTAGTCTTAACACTAAATTTTTGGAGTTGTTAAATCCAGTTTTGAATTGGTTAGGGATTATAACAACATGTGAATCAAGATTAGACTACATTAAGTTGTTGTCCTAGAATATGCCAGATATCTTGATTGTTATCGCTAAAAATTGGTCAGGGATTGTGATAACTCTTCTATCAGGATGAGTACATTATATTAATGTCCCAAGATGTGTTGGATATCTTGATATGAAGTTATATTTAAAGTTATCATTTAATCTAGTTCCAAATTTAGTCAGGGATTATGATAACATGTGCCTCAAGTTTTGATCTAGATTGCGTCGGATATCTTGACACCATTACTTATCACAAATCCAGTTCCGAATTGAGTTGGGGATTGCGATAATTTTTCTATAAGGTTAAGTAACTTAAGCTTAGGCTTTGGATCTTGCCAGTTACCCTAATATAAAGAAAAGCATGTGTTACATCCAGTTTTGAATTGAGTCGGGGATCACATAACACCTACATCTTGAGATATAGGTTCTAATCAATCCTCTCTTTCTAAGAGGGAGTGTTAAATTATAGCTTCAATATGATTGATATATATATGTATATATACATATATATAATTATTGATATCATATTAATTGTACTCGATAGAATTGATTACATAATTTAATATAAAGTGAAACATTAACAAAGGATTTTATATCGACTGTGATCGATGTATTAATAATATGCATGAGTTACGATGACTATCGTATGATAGTTATCGTAACACATATGTGTTATGATAACTATCATAGGATAGTTATCATAGGACATTAAGTATATATGAAAAACAATTAACTTATAACATCAGTGCATTATGATACGCCATCTCTATGTAAAGACATGGCTGTATGTGGCATAAGCCACATACAGTCATGTCTCTACATAGACATGACTATTAAGTTATATATCTTTACGTATGCTGTAGAAACATATCAATAAAGAGTTTATATTACTACTAAAGCATACATGAAGAACTTACATATGTATATATAATTCAGTAAATATTTAGAAGTATATATTGTGAATAAAATAGTATATTAGATTCTCTCTATTTTAGTACATCACTCATATATATTCTCTATAGAACGATCTTGATTTAACAACACAGAGAAGGTACAAGTAAGACTCCTTATGAATTATGGTTTAATCATACTCCTCCAAAATACTTTAGAATATTTGATAGTAAATGCTATATCAAAAGAGATGTTGAGATAGGAAATTTTGATGCTAGAAGTGATGAAGGGATCTTCCTGGTTATTCCACTAAAAGAAAAGCCTATAAATGTTTCAATCTAAGATTGAGGAAGAAGATTGAAAGTGCTAATGTAAGGATTAATGAAAAGTTCCAGATTCAAGAGAGAATGTATGATTGTAATCAGACTACAGAGATCAAGGAGGTTATGATAGAACAAGAAGAACCTTTTGAGATTGATTATGAGATCGAGATATGTCAAGATGACTCAAATGACCCTACTAAAATTCCTAAGACTCTGAGGTATGTTAAGAAAAACCATCTTGAAGATCAAATTATTGGAGATGCAAATAGAGGAATGATGACAAGAACAAAATTAAGAGATGAAATTTGTTTGATTTCTCAAGTTGAACCAAAATCTACTGATGAGGCATGTATAGATGAATCTTGGATTAAAATTATACAAGAAGAATTAGAACAGATAGAGAAGAACAACACTTGGGAATTGGTTCCAAGACCTAAAAAAAATAATGTTATAGGAACTAAGTGGCTTTTTAGAAACAAAATGGATGAGGAATGAACAGTGGTAAGAAATAAAGCAAGATTGGTTTGTAAAGGCTACTCGCAACAAGAAGGCATAGACTTTGAAGAAACATTTTCTCCTTTTTCTAGGTTGGAAGAAGTAAGATTATTTATTGCTTATGCTGCACATAAATATTTTAAGGTATATCAAATGGATGTGAAATCTACATTTTTGAATGTAGATCTAGAGGAAGAGGTATACATTGAGAAAATTGATGGATTTCCTTTGAGAGAAGATGAAGACATGGTTTGCAAGTTGAAGAAAGGTTTGTATGGACTTAAACAAGCACCAAGAGCATGTTGTGAAAGACTAGACATGTATCTACTTTGTCTTGGCTTTAGAAAAGGTATTACAGACAAGAATTTGTACTTAAGAACTATTGAAGATGGAATTATAATCGTAGAAGTTTTTGTTGATGATATAATTTTTGGAGGAAATGATGAATTGGCTAAACATTTCTCTAAATATATGGAAAACAAATTTGAAATGTCAATGATTGGTGAGATGAAAATTTTCCTTGGATTGAAAATTAATCAGAAGAAGAGTGGTATTTTCATTTCTCAGACCAAGTATCTTAAGGAAATGTTGAATAAATTTGGAATGGAAGATTGTAAACCTGTTGGGACACCCATGGTGACTAGTTAGAAACTTACTAATAATGATGAAACTCAGTGTGTTTTTCAGACAAAGTACAAATCAATGATTGGAGGTCTACAATATCTAACTCACACTAGACTAGATATTGCTAATGTAGTTGGAATTGTGGCAAGTTATCAAGCAGAACCTAAAGATACACACCTTACTGCTATGAAAATAATTTTTAGATACTTGAAAGGAACAATAGAGTATGGGTTATGGTATGAAAAATCTGATGATTTTATCTTACATACATATACTGGTGCTGATTGGGCAGGTAGTTGGGATGAAAAAAAGAGTACAAGTGGAGGAGCATTTTTCCTTTAAAAAAGGTTGGTTTCATGGTTAAGTAAGAAGTAGGATTGTATAGCTCAATCTACTGCTCAATCTGAGTATGTTGTTGCCGCTATAAATTGTACACAGATTGTATGGATGAAACAAGTGCTGAAGGAAATTGGAATATTTTTTAAAGAGCTAGTGGTTATCCATTGTGATAACACTAGCACAATGAACATGTCAAAGAATCAAGTAATGCATTCAAAGACTAAACATATTTCCATCAAGTATCATTTCTTGAGAGAAAAGGTAGAAGAGAAGGAGATCAGATTGGAGTATATCAACACAAAGGAACATATAGCAGATACATTTATAAAATTTTTGCCAAAGGATGCCTTTGAGTATCTTAGAGGTATGCTTGGGGTGAAAACCCCTCCTTGCAAGAACTAAATTGATGCAAGAATGCATTAGTCTAGTGGATTTTAGAGCTATATCATTTTCTGGACTTGATGTATGGATCTACTCCTTAGGGGGAGTAATCACAGGGATATTATAGAACATATTTGGGTGATTTTGCACCTGGTTATTGCAGGAATGAAGATTTGAAAAAGATACACCTTCTAGAAGAAAGAAGAAGAATTATGGAACCCTTTTCCATTGTTTTCAAAGGTGGAGAGATTCTATGAGAAAATCCCTACTGTTTAGGGAGAGTTGTGTTGAGAATATTGAGAAGATTGTATTGAGAGAGTACTTTTTGGGTTGATGGATTTTCCCATATGTTTCCATCCATGCCAAAGGGGGATATTGTTGGAATTGGTTTCTTATGATTTTGTTGGCATTCATGTTTTGTCAATGATGTCAACATATGTTTCTATGGAGGCAGAACAGATTGGTTATTACTATTGCTTGATGAATGACAAAGGTGTAGGGGTATTGTATGGTTGATTTAGATTGAGTGAAGATGATGATGTGTACAAGGATATGTGGTGATCTTATTTCTAAGGTCGTACGGATTAATATTTTCTATTATATGAGTTACAGATGTTTTAGTGAAGACTGGGTACTGGACGGTGACAATGATCTTTATCAAAGTTAGTCTCTATGTTTTTAGTTTATCATATGAGTGATATGGATTCAGGTTATGCGAGATTAAGGGATGGAAGAAGACATGACATAGAATTTTTTTTATTTTTTGCAAGTCACAGAACTCTTGGCGATGTTAGTTGTGGCATATGTTCTGGAGGAGACCTATTGTGTCTGACTTTAGAGATATAGTGTGTATTATGGAAGGCGAGCATGGATTAAAAATCTTGGATTATATTTGATGAATTGTAATTGATGTTTACTTGTTATAGGTATCGTGTGTATCTTAGAAAGAGGTTAAGTAATTATTTGTATATTGGGAAAGCCTAATTGGCCTACCTAATTAATTATTATAATAGGGTATATATGAGAGATTTGTTAATCCCTAAGTTCTATTAATGATTAGTAACCCACACTTAGTCATTTACTTAGGCAGTTTTAGTTGGTTAATCACTATGACTAAGCTAAAAATTCAAGGCCAAAAAACATTGTCGAGCAAGTTTTAGGTTGCCGAGTTACATCATGCCGAGCCAAGTAGAATATTAAGTGTCAAGCGACAGAGATGTTTAGTGTCGAGCAGAACAGTTTTTGCATGCATGTCAGGATTAATTCAAACTTTGATGTAAACAGTTTAGGCTGACTTGTATAATATTTGGGCCAACATTTTTATGCATTTAATATTTGTCTATTGAGTTAATTTCACATTTAATTATTTTATACTATGCATGGAATGGAGCCAATTAGGAAATAAGTATGCATTGTAGGCATAAACAATAGATCTTGATCATTGATCTAGATCTCACTGGTAGATCCAAAAAGATATAATAAGATTGCTTCTAACCCTAAAAGAATAGAGTGAGAGAAAGAGATATTCAGAGAAGGGTTGTGTGTTCATGAGAGATGAATAGTAAATCATTTTGAGAAGAAGCCTAGATCAAGAAGAATGATAGAGCAGTGATAAGCAGAGTAAAGACATATCATATTGAGAGATCATAGAAGGTATTGTAAAGAGAAGATCCGTCATCAGCATCTGAGTGCATACCAAAGGATCATTACTTGGAACATTCTAACAGGTGTGACAGGTGAAATCTCTTAATAGAGTGGTTCTAGTAGATCATTTCAAATCTCTTAGCCGAGTGCTTACTTTACTATAAGTTAAAATCCTTTAACAAGGTAGATTGTAATGATCTTTAGTTCTTACCAGAATAGAACTTTAACCAGGTAGATTGCATATTGCAATCAAACTTTTGTAGCCCTAATAGGCACACTTTATTGCTACAGTAGTGAATATTTTTTGGGTGTCATCCCCACCCCAGTTTTACCTATTTGGGTTTCTGGGTTACCAAAATTCTGTGTCATGAGTTACATAATTGATGTTATTGATGCTATCTGATGTTAGGTTAAATTTATATATGTATGAATGTGAATCAATTTGTTTTAAGTGGTTAAGTTTTAAGATCTGATTCACCCCCCTCTCAGTATCTTGCTTTCACATTCTTGTACTTCCAACAATTGATATCAAAGCACAGTTCACCTACAAAAGATTTTAATCAGCTTGTGAGTACAGATCTTGAGATGGAGGTTTACAAGGTTGGAAAATTCATTGAGAATTAGAAGATTGAGATTCAGCTAGCATTACATCACCTTGAGATACCAAGACAGAAATTGAAGAAATCATTAACAACTAGGAAATATTTGGCCAAAAAAATGAATGATACTCATTACCAGGAAGATGACACTGCAAATCTATTTCTAAATGGAGATTCTACTGAGAGCAATGCAGCAATTGCAGATCTACTAGAAAAGAACAATGCACTATGTGAAGAAGTTAGATACTTGAAAAGAGAACAAGAAATGTAGATAGTAAGACTATGTGAAGTAGTGGAACAAAAGAAGAAAGTTGAAGATGACAAAGCTATGGCAGAAGAAGACAAAAGAGTGATAATTGTCAGACTTGATGAAAGGACACATGATGTGCAAATGATGACAATCAATCAGGTTGACATGGAAAATCAACTGCTACTTGCAAATCAGGAGATTAGTAGGAAAGATATGGAAATGATAAATCTAAGATCTAAGAATAATCAATTGAAAGATGATTTGAGATTTGAGAAGGAACTTAATGAAAGGTTGAACAAACCTAATGAAGCTTTGACTCATTTTGAGAATCTGATGGAAGCATCAAGAAGGTCAAAGGATTCTTCTAGATTAGGTCACATTGAACCAAAGACATCTTCTGAGAAAGGAGAATCATCTAAGAATGGTGAAAGGAGGAATGTAAAGATAAAGCACAACAAGCATGTTTGCCACCACTGTGGAAAACCAAGTCATACAAAATTTTTTTGCCGAAGTAAGAAAAGTAAGTCCAATCCTAAACCTAAGTTCAAAGGTTACTATTTTAATTGCAAGAAATTTGGACATAAAGCACGCGAATTTTGGGATAAAGCAAATGATGTACCCCCCAAACCAAGATTTAATGGTTATTGTTACAAGTGTCAGAAACATGGTCATAAGGCACAAGACTGTAGATCCAATGCTAAACAACAATGGACATCAAAGACACAAATAAAAGCATCTAAGAGAGGAAACATTTATAACTAGAATTATAATACAGGGCAGAGTTGTCATTACTATGAAGAATATGGACATGCACCTGAAGGTTTCTTAAGGACACATGTCAGAGGGAAATCTAAGAGTTGGATGAATGGAAGATTAGTCTGTTTTAGTTGTTTGAAGATAGGTCACACTAAGAGAGAGTGTAGGAAAAGAGTTCCTGATCCTATTGTTGAAGAAATAAGAGCGCAAATGAACTGAACATGGGTAAGGAAAACAAAGCCGAGCAGCAGTGAATCCACTGAAGCTGAGGTCACCCAATCCAATGGATCAGGTGATCACACCATCTCCAATTGAGAAAATAGAGGTATGTAAGGAACTGCATTCAAATTTCAAATCTTACATCAGTTCCTAATATGTAAATGTGCCAAAGTCCATATCTGCATATGTTGAGATGTACCAGGACATGTTTGTGATAAGTGCCAAGAAGAGATATCTGCACTATAGGTGCCATGTTGGTTGACTGAGTAAGTTGTGTGATGGATGAGTGTGGTAATCCAAGTGGTATGCAAGTTGTGTTAGTCAGTTGATGACGGCTGGCTTGCACTAACCTAACAGGAAAAATATTTAATGCTTACCTATCTTGACCCTTTGATTCTATATAAGGACAAACGGTCTATTATTCACTTTTACCTTGCAATTTTTAGCATTTACAAAGTGATTGAAGAAGTTGCAAAATTTGATCTTAGCAAAGTTTGTTTCGATAATTTTGTCAGCGTGCCGCCGACAACCCTAAGTTGAACAGTGCAAAGTGATTGTTTTTCGAGGTAATATATTCTTCATTCTTGAATCCTAAATTCAAGAGATTATGGCTACAAGTTCTTCCACACCAGTCAAAGGAATGGAGGAGGATCTGAACCAAATTAAGTTAGTAAGGAGTGATGCATGCACACTACCAAACTTTTGTGTCGTTCCTAAAAGCATGATTTTAAGTGATCTGAATGGAGCCCTCTCATCGATCCCATGAAAGGTACTTATGATTCATGATGTTAGATCCTACTACATGGTTAAAATTGGAGAAGTGGGTGATAGAAAATTGAGAAAATCCTATGACAAGTTGCGTGAAAATGGAATTCTGAAAGATGAATTCAAGCACTTAGCCGACAAAGGGTTAACTTGTGCCCTAGATTTTCAGACAGAATTCAAGGATGAATGGATTAAGGTTATCCTAAGCTGAGTTCATAATATGCATATGTGCCTGGACAATGGACCAGTAAAGATCACAAAAGACATTATTCATAGAGTTACGGGGTATCCTATTATCAGTGGTAAACGAACTATGAGAGGTCAAAGTAAAGAAGAGGTAGCAGCTAACACTAGAGCTGTTTGGAACAATAGAGGTATGATTATCTCTACAATTAAAGATTTGGAACTTGATTTTGGAGTGAGAGTGATTTATCACAAGTTCTATCAGTCGATCTGATTGGATAGTGTTCCCTGTACAACCGTGGACCAGGCATGGAAGATAGTAAAAAAGAATCACACCTATGACCTTGCCGAGCTGCAGTTGACACAACTAGCCGAGAACTTACTGTCAATTAGGAAAGCCAAAAGCTCATCATATAAGTTTGTCTCTTTGCTAGTTTGTATATTCTTCTATGTATAAAAGTCATTTCCTACACTAGGAAATATTTTTTGGAAGAAGGACGGACCCATCACTTTACAGATTAGTGAATGTATTCAACAATTATGCAACAATTTCAATAGCATTATGGGAAATTATTTTGTGGAATTAAAAAAGAGAATGAGGTTGAGGACCAAAATTCCCAATTCACTTGTGTAGAAGCTCTATGAAGAGATATGTTTCTTAGTTGATACAGATTACACCTATATTTAGGTTGTGACACCTAGGGTATCATGGCTGGAGCCATTTCCCTATGAAGTTAATATTGATGAAGCATAAACAGCTATCACAATACTCCTAGAAGAGGAGATTGATACTAAAGCTAAAAGATTTGGAAATTATGATGAAGCAAAGGAAAAGATTTTGATGAATCTTAAGGCAGGAAGCATGGAAAGAAAGAGGAAAAAGATTGTGAAAAATCTGAAAAAGATGGTTGGCTTGCCGAGTAATGAAGAGCTAGAGGATCCACCTATAGACATATCTAATGGAAAAGGAGAATATGTATCCAAGGAACAAGAAGTAGAAGTCAGTGAATCTAACGAAGAGATTACTGTCAAGGCAAAAGGGAAGAGGCCAGAAGTAGCAAAGGTAACAAAGCTGAGTAAAGAAAAGCCTAGAGTTACCCCTCCCATTGCAAATCATCCAAGGACAAGGGCATCTAATGCCACATCACCAGTAGAGAAAACAAAAGTCTATGGAAAGAAGATTAGAGAAAGTAGTTCTGGATCGAAGACAAAATTTGCAAAAAAGGCTATGCCTAGCCTACAAGTTAAGAGACCAAGAAGAAAACTGCATTTGGATCTAGAAAGTGACGAAGACAAGATTGAAACTGATGAACCTAGCAACATACCAACAACATCATTCAAGAGACCTACATATATTAATGAGGTATGTGAAAACTTGAGAAATTTTGCGGGGTTATCTAGTTTTAAGTTTATAAGGTATGAAAAATTGAAGGTAGAAGACAAGCATAAGGTTTAGGAAGCTCTCCTAGACATGATGTGTAATTTTAAGTTAACACCTATAGAAATAGGAAACAATGTGCTGAGTGAGTTGTATGAATTTCTATCTGGCAAGTGGGAATTTGCACTCACAAATAAGAGACAAATAAGAGAAGGCACTTTAGCTCAAGTCATTCCTGAGTTAACCAAGAAACAAAGAGCAAAATTTGTTGAAGAATATAAGCATAAATTCATACCTAAATAGAGAGGTTATGCTATTTTGATATTGAAGGGATAGTACAACAAAGTACTAGAATTTGGAAGGAAATCTTTGGATTGATTGCTCCAAAAGAAAAGAAAACTGATGAAGGAACATCTGAGCCAAAGGATAAAGAAATTGAATCCACCCCTGTACCACAGAAATCAATAGTTCACATTTAAACTGAGCCTGAGAAGACTGGAATAGAAGCATAGGGACAAATAGAGATAGTTAACACTATTGATATGACTATTGATAGTCCAATTGATGTGACAATTGATGACTCTAGCAATCTGGATGCCGAGGGTCAGGATGAGCCGAGGGACTCAACTATTGAATCACCTATTAAGGCAACTATGGCTGAAGAAGAAAAGAGTACAGAAGAAGAAGAAAGAACTCAAAAGGAATTTGAGGATAAGAATGCTCAATAAGAAGAAGAAAAGGAGAAAACAATTGAACAAGAGGTAATTGTACAACATTCACCTATTTTAGAGGTTGTAAAATCAGTTCTAGATAGTAGTGAGGAGATAAAAGATACTAACAATGAGCTTAAAGAACAAGAGGCAATGCAAGTGTTGGTTGATCTACCACACTTTGCATCATCAACTCCCACTAGAACTAAGATAGGAAGTATGCCTGATCAGCAGACAATTTTGACTAAACTAAAAGATGCATTGGTGTCAACTACTGAATCTAGAAAAGGTATTGTAGAAACAAAGATGAGCATTAGTTCACCTAAATTCAAGAGGAGGAAAGTTATGAGGAACAAGTCTCCGATTCTAGATGTCACATTAGATGAAGTTATTGTGATTCCACCATGGGATCCCAATGTTTTTTCTTATGAACAGATTGAGAGTCTTCAGGAGCTACTCAAGAGGAAGAAATGATAGGAGGAACTGAAGAGGGAGCATAAGAAAAAGCAAGTGTTACATGACATCAAAGAAATATTTGTAAAGGCTTTTGACATGGAAGATGAGAACCCTAAAGTCCCTATTCTTGAATAGTTAGTTCACATTGTGCAAAAGGTAAATGATGACAACATTGAAGCCAATGAGAAACTATTGCAATGGTTTGAGAGGAAATTTGAGAACAAGGTACTAGCAACAATCTCAGGAGAGATTGCAGTAAAACAAGTTGAACTTTCTTCTCTGGTAGAAATTTTAGGAGTTGCAACAAATGTTTATTCTTTGTATAAAAGGTTGTTTGATGTTGAATTCTTCACAAAGGATAATCAACAGACTTTAGAAAAATTGCAACTAGACCTAAAGTCAACTAGAAGTTCACTGAGTATGGATGCTAGCACTAGCTCCTTACATTTTGACAGGTTGACTTATGCACAAAGGAGGATAGCCGAGCTCATGGATGAAGATGGTCAGATTAGGAACAAATTGATTACTATTTAGACAAGTCTGATACCTCATCTAGAGGTCATTCAGAAAGAAATTTCATTTGCAAACAAATTGGGTAAGAGAGATTCTCATCTCTCCACTGCAGAAAGTTTAGTAAGTCTAGCTGCTGAGCTAGAAGTGAAAATAGAGGTTATGAAGTTTGTCAAGGACAGTTGGGACTCTACGTTTGAGTCTACCATACATCTTCATAAATAGTTTTTGGACAATTATAACTTGATCCCACCAGCGATCAGTGACAAAAACAAGGGGGAATCTGATAGGACTAACAAGGATACAACATAAGGAGATCAGTACAGGTATCCATGTAATTTTTTTTTTTTGAAGGCATGTATACTATGTAAAGTTTTGTATGTAGTATGATGTACATTCCTAGGGGGAGTATAGTGTATACTTAGGTAACATTTTTGATAGAATGAATTGTAATGATAAGTGTGTTTTTTGCCACTAATATGAAAGGGGGAAATTGTTAATCCCTAAGTTCTATTGATGATTAGTGACCCACACTTAGTCATTTACTTAGGCAGTTTTAGCTGGTTAATCACTGTGGCCGAGCTAAACATTCAAGGCCAAGCAACATTGTCAAGCAAGTTTTAGGTTGCCGAGTTACATCATGCCGAACCAAGTAGAATATTAAGTGCCGAGTGACAGAGATATTTAGTGCCGAGCAAAATAGTTTTTGCATACATGTCAGGATTAATTCAAACTTTGATGTAAACGGTTTAGGCCAACTTGTATGAGATTTGGGATGACATTTGTACGCATTTAATATTTGTCCACTGAGTTAATTTTGCATTTAATTATTTTATACTATGCATGGCATGGAGCCAATCAGGAAATTAGTATGCATTGGAGGCATAAACAATAGATCTTGATCGTTGATCTAGATCTCACTGCTAGATCTGAAAAGATATAATAAGATTGCTTCTAACCCTAAGAGAATAGAGTGACAGAAAGAGATATTCAGAGAAGGGTTGTGTGTTCATGAGAGATGAACAGTAAATCATTTTGAGAAGAAGCCTAGATCAAGCAGAATGATAGAGCAGTGATAAGTAGAGTAAATACATATCAGATTGAGAGATCATAGAAGGTATTGTAAAGAGAAGATCCATCATCAGCATCTGAGTGCATAACAAAGGATCATTACTTGGAACATTCTAATAGGTGTGACAGGTGAAATATCTTAACAGAGTGGTTCTAGCAGACCATTTCAAATCTCTTAGCCGAGTGCTTACTTTACTATAAGTTAAAATCATTTAACAAGGTAGATTGTAATGATCTTTAGTTCTTACCAGAACAGACCTTTAACCAGGTAGATTGCATATTGCAATCAAACTTTTGTAGTCCTAACAGGAACACTTTATTGCTGCAGTAGTGAAGATTTTGTGGGTTTCATCCCCACCCCAATTTTACCTATTTGGATTTCTGGGTTACCAAAATTATGTGTCATGAGTTACATATTTGATGTTATTGATGCTATCTGATGTTAGGTTAAATTCATATATGTATGAATGTGAATCAATTTGTTTTAAGTGGTTAAGTTTTAAGATCTGATTCAACCCCCCCTCTCAGTATCTTGCTTTCCCATTCTTGTACTTCCAACAAGATCTTTTTGAAAAGAATAAAAGTATGTGATTGAGATAGAGATAGCAAAGTGTGGAAGCTAAGAGCTTGTTTGTCTTCTGGATGCAAAGAAGAGGATGTGATTATGGTACTTCATTGGAACTGACCAAAAAAAGATAGTTTCTATCAAACAATTCAATGGACTGTGTATTTCTTATATAGAATTGTATTTTGGACTGTAAGTCTTGAGGGTGGATTTAACCTTATTTAGGCAATGTGCCTGGGTAGTGAGCCCATTATTACATTATTTGTGGGTGCTAATTACCACCGGTGTTTTACCTTTAACAAGGTTTCCTCGACAAAAAAATATTGTGTTATTGTGTTTGCATTTACTGTGTTATCATTTGGATTAAGGTTTTGTTTATAAATCTTAATGTTTAATAATCTATCTCACAAATGATTCAACCCCCCCCCCCTCTCATTTGTGTTGGTGGACTATTATTCCTAATAGTTTATCTCAACATACTATAGAATTTAATGATGATGCAAAGCTAGTTAGACAAAAATAGAGAGTGATTAATCCTAAGATAGAACCTTTGATGAGAAAAGAGTTATCCAAGATCATAGAGGCTAATATAATTTTTCCTATCAAGCACTCCTCTTGGCTAGATAATCTTGTTCTTGTGAGGAAAAAAAGTGGATAAATAAGATAATGTGTAGACTTTAGAGACCTTAATAGAGATTATCTTAAAGACCACCAACCTCTTCCTTCTATGGACTAGATCTTGCCCAAAGTTAGTGGATCTAAAAAAATTCCTTCTTAGATAGTTTCTTAGGTTATAATCAAGTTTTATTCCAAGAGTTAGACCAATATAAGACAACATTCACCACTGAATGGGGTACTTATGCTTATTGTAAAATTCTATTTGGACTAACTAATGTAGGTACCACATTTCAAAAGGAAATATATATGGACTTTAAAGGTGTATTAGAAAGTTTAGTGATAATATCTTTATGATATAATTGTTTATTAAAAGCATACAAAAAATCATCTTGGTCATCTAAGGAAAGTATTCATCAAATTTAGATAATATAGTGTGTCCTTGAATCTGAGAAAACGTCTGTTTGTCACATTTGATCAAGGAAAGATGTTAGGACACATTGTATCAAAGGATGGATTGACTATATATCAAGAGAGAGTGGAGGAAATTCTCTCTTCCACTTCCTAAGAACAAGAAAGGATTGCAAAGTTTCCTTCATAGGATCAATTTTGTAATAAGGTTCATTATTAACCTTGCTACTATGGTTAAACCTCTTACACACATGTTGAAGAAGAATATAGAATTCAGATGGACAAGGGAAGGGATGGAAAGTTTTGAGGATATTAAATTAGATATTTCATCCACACCTACTCTTTTCAATCCTATTTTTATAGACATTTTTTCCTCTATATTCTTGGAGAAGAAGCAAGCATATCATTTGTTTTGACAGTTGAATAATGAAGGTAAAGAGAAGCCCCTTGATTTATTTAGTGAAGGTATCAAAGATTATTAAGGTAGATAAAACTATGTGGAGAGACAAGTTATTTCTGTCAAAAGAGCTTTAAAAAATTTTAGACATTTATTTTCTAATAACAAGATCCAAATCTTGGTCCCACATGCAAGTGTGAAGGACTTTCTTCTAAACAAAGATATTAGTGAGAAAAGAGCTGGATGCATCACCAAGGTCATGGAATATGACATTGAAATCAAGATTACTAAACTTTTGAGGGGAAAAGGCCTATGTGAACAATTGGTCTCATCTTTTGGGACATCTAAAGAGACTTCCCTTTCATTACAAGATGAGCAACCTATTGGTTGTAGTTTGGCTGGTAAAAGTTTTGAAGTTACCTGTCAGTAAGAGCCATTAAATGTCAAAATCTGTCTATTCTTGCCAAAGTATTTCCATGCAAATGATGATTTTTAGGCCTTAGAAATAGTGAAATGTTAGAGTCCTATATTTTAGGTCATCCCTTGTTCAAAATCGGTAAAACCCTAAGCCCTTAAGTCTTTTTAAGGTTCAAAATTTAAAAAGCCCTAATTTCCAAAGTCATGGTTATGTTTTAAAGTTACCTTTTTTGAGCCTAAGTTATGAAATAAGTCATGTTCTTTTTTAGATGGGTCTCCAAGTCTCTGAGTGGTAAAAGAATATTCTATTATATTTAGAGACTTAGCGGAATGCCTTTGTCACGTTGTCTCCAAGAGAAAAATAATATGCCGAAATGGTTAAGAGATTAAGGGACAACCTTTCATCTGGTGAAGGATCTAACGATGGTCGAGAAGTCTCAGAATGAACCTGGAAGTTAGAAAAATGTTTGGAGACTTTGATTTCCTTTGGTCACGATGTCTCCAGATCAAATAAGAGTTAAGTAGTGAGTTTAAAAGCTTACATGGTCGCCAAGTCTCAGAATAGAAAGTGATTTAAGATAAAGGATTAAGAGACTTGGAGACAACCACATGAAGAAAAGAAGATAAATAGTTGTCGTGTGGTCTGTAATACCCACCTCTGAGTTTAATTTTCAGTTTCGGTTGCCGAACTCTTTTAGGCTTTTTCATGTATGTGTCGTTTATTTCAGATGGCTTGGAGGATATTTATGTATCACATTTCAGTATGTTATTGATTCATTGCTTAGAGTGTTTTATCTCCTATTTGCATATGATTTATGGTTATTTCATAATGTTGATGTATATGTTAGGATGCCATTTCGATTATGGTTTTCTGACAATACTGACCCTAGAGTTATATGCACATGGATCATTTGTATGTTTTGCATTACTATTTGACGTGCTTGATATGGTATGAGACAGAGTCGTAGTTACTTTCTTCGGCGAGATCCACACGATAAACTAGTCTCAACCATTGTTTGCTATAGGATATGCATGTATGCTCATCTTTGTGATGACAGGTTTGCAGGTACTGCGCTACGTCTTCCCTGAATTGGCAGGAGTGAGCGAGCCCTATCGCAATATCTCAATGGTAAGAGAGGGGAGATAGTATTCAGGTCCAAATCCACACCCTAAACCCATATTTTGTCCTATTTATGGACAAAGAATTTGATTGACTACCCTAGTGTTTGAATCCATCAAGTGATGTGGATTCGTGAGCCTGTTTGTGTGTGTTGGGTTTCTGTTTCTGTTGATTGTCTGTTTCAGTTGATTATCTGTTTAGATGAGTTTCAGGTGATTTGATGATGCTCTTGGCTTGATTTATTTAATAAATTTTTATGGTAAATATTAATGTTAATTATTGCACCTGTAATAG
>MU227659.1:1611395-1641739 GCA_018584345.1 Thuja plicata
TGGTTATGTTGGTGTTTTGGATATCTTATGTATGTTCCTTTATCATTGGATGGTGTACCTTTGTTTGATCTTGATTTTTCAGTTGTCTTGATCTTTCCATCTTTATGCTTTTGCTTTAGTCTTTCTCGTTGTGATCAGAGAGCTTCTAGGATCTTCCTATGTGTTTCTTTATGGTGGCTTGTATACCTTTGATTGTCTTCATGTTGTATACCCGTGTGAGTGGGCCTGTTATTATCTCCTTAGCATGGTGGGAGTGGACCTTTGGTTCCATGTGGTCGGGTGGTAGTGATTCTTATTACCATTGAGATCCGACGGTTCTTCTTCTTGCTTGGATGATCCTTGTTGCAGTTATATCTTCTGATTCTTTTGGAGACTTGTACAGTTTCATGAGTTTTATCATGTGTATTCATCATGTTTATCTTAGGAGGTTTTGATCTTATCATATCAATTGTAATCTTGTAATAGTGTATCGGATGTGATACCTGTATTAGTTGTTGTATCATACTTGTATTAGAGTGATTACTACATACCCTGTGACATGTGCAGAGGATGTGAGTTATGAGATGTATATTATTGGATTCATTTGATGTATCCTTTGTGTTAGTTCTTTATAGATGTTATTCGTAGATTATCTTGCTTAAGTGATTCTACGTCAAGGAACCCTTGAGGATTGTCATCTATGTATGAGTTGTTCTTATGTGTATATCGTGTATCTCATTGCTTCCGCATCATTATCATTATTGTTTGTAAACATTTAAATTTTTTTTTATCCTGTTAACTCAGTGTCAAGTTTAGGTTAGTTCTCCTGGGTTCCCTGGCGGGGCATTACATGGTTGCTGATTAGTTATGACAAGCCAACATTCTTTCAGTGATTAGGAGACAAGTAGTAATAAGGAGACACATGTTCCAAAACCTAAGTGACTAAGTTATGCAGTCACGTAGTCTCAGAATGTGAAATTAGTCATCTGGAAAATAAGAGACTAAAGGGAATATTTCACTCTTGTTGCCAGGTCTCCAAGTGAATTAGGGTTTTTATGAAAGATCCAGAGACACAACGGAGCCGTTGGATGATGATAGTTAAGAGATTAGTGGTTTTTGGGAAGTCTCGAGATAAAAAGATTAAAGGTAATTTTATTAAGCAACTTGGAGATAGAAGGAATTAAAATGTTACATTACACTATAGTTACCAAGTCTCCATAATGAATTAAGTTGATGAATTAAAGGTATCATGTGCTTAAGTCGCTAAGTCTCCAGTATAAAATGATTAAGTTATAAACATATAAAAATTAAGCAACATAGGCTTAGGTCGTGAAGACTCTTAAAAGCATTAATATGATTTGGAGACTTAGCAATAAGCATCCGATTAAAAGGGAATCTATGGTTGATGGGGTGTCGCATGATAAACTTAGAGTTAGGAATTTCTTCCAGAAACTTGAGTTTCTTCACTCGCGTGATCGCTAGGAGCTGACTAAGGTAAAGTTGAAGTAAAGTGATACATGTTGTCGCCAGATCTCCAAGAGAAACCATAGTTAAAAGAAATGTTAAGTGACATGGAGACAAAGCATGGTTGCTAGGTCACCAGATAAGGAAAATGAAAAATACAGTGAAGAAGAGTTAAAGCTGATGCTAACATGTTACGGTTGAAAAGTCACTAGCCAATATGAATGTAGAATAGTTGTGACAAGGTGGAAAGGTTGCTAAAAAGAGAAAAGCATGTCATTTTGTAACCTTTGATCAATTTTAATAAGAATTTTTATGAATTTGTCATTCATTCAAATCAGATTTCCTATCATGATCAGAGGCTATGACTAGAAATCAATATTAATGGCACACTGTGTAAAATTGAAGGAAGAAATGATGGATTTTTCAATAATGAGTTGTGTACCTTGATCATTTTTACCATAAATAGATGATATCATTACTTTATTTTCACTTATCTTGCATTCAGAATTTTAGAGCGGAGAATTTGCCAAGTTTTCTGTGTCTGATAAAAGGGAAGAATAGTTGCCTGTGTGAAGAGTGATTTGAGAAAGGTTTTCTATAGAATTCAAGGTAATTGGTGTGATTTTTAGTGCTCTTGAATTATTCTCAATACATTTCAGTTCAGAGTAAGGGTTTCCTGTGATAGATTTGTTTCAATATCGGTATCAAGAATTGAGAGCAGAACAAAACAAGATGAGTCAAGCATAGAGTGTGGCCTCCTCAAGTGGAAGGAATGATGATGTAGATGATGATGCCAAGGGAAAAAGGAATTATTCAGATGAGTTCCTGAAGTTATTTCCAAGTTCTACACAAAATAAGAAAGAAAATGTTGATATCCTGATTGATGAGTTGGTCAATATCAGAGATGCGAAGACATGAGGAGCATCAAGTTATTCTCTGTTCAATTATTTCTATAAAAATTATGAAGAAGATGTGCCTATTTCAAACCCTTGGACATGTGGACTAGCTAGATTATTAGGTCTTGATGTGTTTGTAGACACTGATTTCATTTTAGACCTATTAAACAACTATGATGAACTTAGCAAAACAATTAAGAAAAATGATGGGACCATGTTACTTTCTTTGAGTAGAAATTCATTTATGCAAGCATTTAACCTCTATTACCAAACATCAACTGAAATTAACCTCAAAAAATAGGAGGAGAGGTATGAAAGGCAATCTGGATTCGTTAGGAATATGATAAAGAGGCACATGCCTAAAGAAACAAGAAATTATATTTCCCCTCTACCAGGTTTGGCACCTTATTTTTACAAAGATATGAACCACTACATGAAATACATTTCCTATGCATTGTGTAGAGTGCTAGGGAGGGATGGAGGTGTAGAAAGGATAAATGTAGGTATTTTGATGATTACCTTGGACACACAAGATGTGTATACAAGCACAAGTTATGATTACATCCAGTCTATCATTGATAGGATGCATGAGGGTTTTGTCGCTATTAAAAAAGGGACAAAGAGCCCAAGTTTCTGCACTATTCTAATTTGATGCATTTATTGCTTTATTTCAATTACCCCATAATGGATATATAGAATTTGAACCCCCAAAGGTTCCACTTCAATCAACCCAACCTCATTCAATTTTGGATCAAAGTGTGGAGCTACATTGCTAAAGATTGTGATTTCTATGGATTTGAGAATTGGATTGTATACCCAATAATGCAAAGCCTAGGAGTGAGCAAGACTAGGTTGCCTGCAAAATTTTTGCAGCTTTTGAGGCCATGTGAGTATGTTGATAAACAGCCTAGTGATCATAATTGGGGTGATTTCTACCTGGGAAACAACTTTACTATGATAAGAGTATATGGATTTTCACATCCTCCTCACATTCTCCCTTATCATGTTCCAACTAGGATAGCAACAATAGAATTCATGTGGCAACTAATGTTGACAGATAAAGAACACTAGACATCACATAGAAAGGGGACGTTTACCCCTAGATAGTTTAAAGTATATCAGTTTACAATTGGAAACAAAGCCATAGATCTAATAAATAATTGGATGAGTCATTACAAGATGAGTGTAGCCTTGTGCAGGTAAAATGATATTAAAGGATTCATTGTGGGAGCCAAGAAGCTTCTAACTCCTACCATACCATATAACTATGTACATGAAGAGGGTATGGAGGAGGTTGCTATCAAAATCATTTTGGAAGAAGAAGAATTAATGAGAAGAGAAGACAAGATTCAAGAACTGATGGACTTGGAAAGGCAAGTCAAAAGAAAGGGGAAAAGTTTTGGAGGGTTCTACCCTAATTCACCTTATCTCAAGAGGATAGATACAATGATTGAAAATCACACACTTTTGTGCAATCAGTTGGAAGAAGCACTAGTGGTACTAGAAAAGGGCCATAGAGAAAATTTAGAGTCTGAGTATGATGATGACATTGATCAGGGATGTCCTTCTTCCAAAGCTTACCCAGATTACCAAGTTGTACCATTAAAGATTGTAGTAGAAGGACAAGAATATGTTGTTGACCTAATAGAGGTCCCAAAGCATGAGACTATTGATGATCCTGCATTCAAAAGGCAAAAGGTTGATATTGGTGAATCTTCACATCCTTTAACTTATGTAAGAAAATAAAATAAAAGAAGAAAGATAGAGTGAGTGCCCTTATTCCTGGTAATAGACCTTATGATCACCAGTTAAGGAAAGAAGTAAGAAAAGGAAAGAAATTGCAGTAGGAAGTTGAAGAGGATATTGAGTTACCTCTTTTAACTGGTATTGATGAGAGGGTGATTCACCAGCAGAAGTTCCTTGATGATGACAATTTCATCAAAACCCAAGAGTTTAAATATTTCCTTAGGTGGAATAAGCAGAAGGTGGTAAGTGAAAAACTCAAATTGGAAGGAGGAGAACTAGTAACTAATGATGCCCTCCTAGCCATACAAAACTATGATCCTGAGTCTGAGGATATAACTCCTGAGGAGGCTAGGAAACTGGTACAAGAAAGTGGTATGTTGCTTGCTGAGGGTTGGGATCTAGGTTATGCTTTTATAATAGATCAGATCAGAAGGCAACCAAATTTGAAGCTAACATATGAAGAGCAAGTGGGTGAAATTATCAAGGGATTTGAATATAATCCAAAGTCCCAAGCATTGGCAATGTGGAGCTTAGCTCCTAAAGATCAGAAACTAGTTCTACTGAACATTCATGAGAGTATGGTAGGTAATTAGATGGTGTGGTCAGTTCATAACACTAATGACATGGAGATTTCTTAGATCTTGACCCATTGGGCACAATTAAATGAAGAAAAAACAAAATATTTATCCCAGAGGTGTGATACCTTTGTGAATGAGGCTAGTGCTATAGCCAAAGATAGGGAGATGTGTTATATCAAGATACATGCTCAGGAGAATACAATTACAAATTTAACTCAGAAATTAATAGAAAAGCCAGAGGTTATCCTTGTCTCACCCAAAGAAAGTACAGATGTAGAGGTCTAGACAGAGTCAATAGGGGACAATGCAAAAACAGAGGAGATGGTCAGTGAGCACAATAAGATTGTTCTAGGTGAATTGATGAGTGAATTTCAACACATGATTGTTATCCTGAAGGATAAAACTGATTCAATTTTAAATGCATATAATAAACTGCCTACTCTGCATGCTGAGGTGATTAGTTTTATTAATATTTTAAATCCTCATTTTGCAACCTGGTCTAGTAGAACATAATTATTTGAAAGGTTAATTTCTCTACAACCACACAAAAGTGATTTGCTAGAAATAGTTATTGAGGTTGGTGAAGAGATAAAGAATATAAATGTAACTTTACCTTTCTTCAAAGGTAAATTAAATCAGATTGAGGCCAGGTTGAGCCTATTTGGAGAAGATTTCAATAGATTCATTCCACCAATCAAGGGAGAAGACAATCAGATCAAGGTTTTGGTGGTCTGGAGGGGAGAGTTTGACATAAAGTTTCCTAATGGAGAGGCATTTATTACTGATGCAGAGTTAGATATGGACAAATACAATAAAATTCTAGATGAAGCTATTAAGGCTGAGACTAACATCAATAAATTTTTAGCAGATGTCAAGAGTATAACAGATGCCAAGTGGGATAGATAGAAAGCACAATTTCAAAGCATTCAAAGCTTTAACTAGCCTGCCGAGGATGATGTAACAACATGGGATTCAATGACCAAACCAAAAAAGAAGGCTACTGCAGTAGAGATTGATATTATTGTTGAAGAGTAGATGGACACATGGCGCCTGCTCTATGAGAACAGGAAGGTTAGTAATCACAAAAGACAAGTCTAGGTTAGCCTGTAATGGCAGTCACTTGGTCTCATTGCAAACATCAGATGATACTTTGAACATAAATAGACAATGGCACCAAAGTTCACATAAAGACAAAGGAGTAGATCAGATTTCATTCTCTATTTTTGTCCTTCCATCGCTTGGACTAATCTTGTCTTTTGTTTTATCTGTATTTAGGGTTAGGTTTCTCAAACCATCCAAAGCTTGTTTCATCCTTGTCTTAAGGATTCCAAGATGGTTTGAACCTATATATAGATCATATTGTAAACATTTTAAAGGTGGTGAAATATAATTGTAAGCCAGACTAAAGAATTTTGTCTGAGTCTTTGAGCTTTTTGTCTCTGCATGTATGAAACATGAATATAAATAAAATATAGTGCAACTTCTCGCCTATATTTATTTTTGTCTCTTTACTTATTGTGTATGCTCTTTTATGTTTAATTTGTAAGGCATTTTAAGCATATTGGTTACAAGGTAGCTATCTAACTGCTTGCAAGTTTCTTTCAAGGGAATAACTAATTTTTATGAGTAGTTTCAGGGAGCATAACAATATCTGAGGATTTGATACAGTAGTGTGGAAGTGACAAGGTAATTTTTAAGGCATTTACTCAAGTTTCATATAGGTTGTAAGGAAATCTATAGTATCTTTATTTACCTTTTTCTATGGATTTTGCATCTTTTGACTCTATAGCCCATGGATAGGCACTGGTTTTAAATCTTTCAGATAGTTTATCATCATCCAAGTAATTCAAAATATACAAATCTCTTACATTCACAATCATATACATATAAATTCAAGAAATTGTATCAAGATATACAATTCATCTTACTAATCCCTTTGAGAGAGGATTGAAATAGGTTGCCCCTCCTAAGTTCAGAGAACTATAAAAGGAAGAAGGATGAATGTCCTTAAAGCACTACTATTTTCTGTTATCCTTTCAATAGTTTTCATGGTTAAAATATGTGTTAAGTTGTTTTCAGTTTTATGCAAAGTAATTTATAAGATAATACAATAAATAAGCAACAAATCAGTATCCACATTTACTAACACTGTGAGACAACAATCATATATAGGTAATACCTTCCTAGGTGTTTTGGAACCTAAAAATAAGGAGGTGATAGTAGTTTTCCTAGATATTATCATAAACCCTTATCAATTAGTGTTTTCTCTTGCTTGAGTCAGTATATTCAAACATTGGGAGTCATAGAGTTATTCAAGCATCTGTTGAAGGTTCAGCAAGAAAAAAACCTAACAAAACCAATTGAAATTGAACATTAGAATGATTGGTTTCATGATATGACTATCTTTTCAATTGAAGGGAGATATCCACAAGGTTTAGACAAGGCTAAAAGAAGGAAATTAAGATTGCAGTCTGTTCAATATGAATTAGTAGATGGTATATTGTTTAGAAAATATTCTAATGGTGTTAGACTAAGATGCATAAATTTAGATAAGATTAATAGGTTTTTTGAATAATTTCATGATGTCCCTTCAAGTGGTCATTTTTCAACAAGGGTTACAACCACGAAGATAATGAGGGCTAGCTAATAGTGGCCAACATTGTTCAAGGATTCTCATCAATGGGTGAGAAAGTACATAAAATGTGCATTCTTTTCAGGAAAATAAAGATTAGATTACGTTCCTCTTAATCATATACAAGTTGATCAACCTTTTACTCAATGTGGATCAGATTTTATTGGTCCAATAAACCCACCATCTAACTTTGGTGACAAGTGGATCTTGGCTGCCATAGATTACTTCACAAGATGGAAAAATCCAGCATCCTTGAAGGATGCCACATAGACCTTAGTAGTTGAATTCCTTGATGGTATTGCAACCAGATTTGGTGTTCCTTCAACTATCATTCCAGATAATGATAAATTATTTTTTGGGTCTCACATAAGCTCATAGGCAATTGAACATGGAATATATATAAAGAATTATTCAAACTATTACCCTCAAGGAAATGGCTTGGACAAGTATTCTACTAAGAATATCATGAGGATCATCAAGAGAACAATTGAAGATAATGAAAGATCTTGGAATACTAAACTAAGAACTTCCCTGTGGAATGACAAAATTACACCCAAGAGAGCCATTGACAACTCACCTTTCATGCTAGTTTATGGAAGTGAGGGAAGAGATCTTGTTTCACTTGAGTTTCCTTCTCTTGAATTATCTCATCACTTGGAGTATGTTGAAGATGATGCCATGACAAACAGATTAGTAGAGCTAATGGAACTTAAAGATGTCAAAATTTGGTCTATGAGGACACTTGAAGTACATCAATAATAGGTCAAGAAGAGTTTTGATAAGAAAAATACTATTAGAGACTTTAGAGAAGGTTATATTTTAATCAAATGGGATGTAGAAAGAGATAAAATAGGAAGACATTCTAAGTTTGATGCTATGTGGAGTGGACCTTATGTTATACTCAGTTGCAAGGAGGCCAACACTTTTTAGCTATCCAGGCTTGATGGTGAAGTCCTTCCCATTCCAATCAATGAGATTCACCTTAAAATTTGTTTATGATAAAGTATAAGGCCTTTTACATATTATTTAGATTTCCTAATTTCATTTTAGTACATGATCAAAACTATTCTTGGAATGATATTTTTCTTATTTTTGACAGTCATAGAGAAGTTGTAGGTTATATTAGTTTGAATCCATTCCCAATGGTTTGAAAAGGCTTCTAATCTCATCATTTAGCTTGCAAATGTCCCCTTGAAGTTTCCAAAAATGTCGGCCATTTCCCCCCACCATATTTCAAGGTATTCAGATCAAAGAGGGTGTTTTTGGAGATAGAGGAGATGCCTAAATATCCCTAAGTCCATAAACCCCTCCTAAACTCTTATGGTCTAATTTTGAGCATCACCTTTTTCTCATTTGGAGTTGATCAACCGGCTCGGTCATAAGCCACTTAAGTGACTACTCAAAGTCCCTTACACCATCAGGTTAGAGACCCCTTCCACCTTCTTAGTAGGTTGACTGCGAGAAACACGAGATGAATTTCAATATGGGAAGTCATCAATGAAGCTTCCTAAAGGTCTCTTGATATGTGTTTTCAATAGAGTTGGACATTTGTCAAGTGGCTATTATATTTTATCGACATGATAGTTTCATCAATGTGTTTGGTTTCGATGAAGCTTCTACCTGGTTCCATCAATACTTGTTTCAATGAGATTTTGTGTTCTACCAATATTCTAATGGTATATTATTTAGAAAATATTCTAATATTGTAAAGATCTATGGTATAGATTAAGCAGAAAAAGTGAAGGTCTTACTTCTAATAAAAGTGCAAGTTCCAAGATGATGTCGATGTGGTTCATCGAGTTTCAAGTTCACTGAATCAACTCAAAAAGTTGATCTAATGGCTGAGAGTGATAAAAGGAAAACATAATCAAGGAGATTAAGATGTGAAAGTAGATTTTATTTAAAGGATAAATTCAAATAACACAGTGTTGGCAAGTTGAAGTGTTGAAGTGCTACCGAGAAATGCAGTGAAGAGAAAAGAGGTGTATATATGATTCTAAAGAAGAGATTAATGAAGTGTTGATTCTAGTAATCAGAGAGCGCATAAGGTATTTGATCAAGCAAGAGGTGGTTTCATTTTAACAGATCATTTTATACATTGTTTCTTATTTTCATTTGTAATAGAGAAATCTCTTTTAACCGGGTGGACTTAACAATCTTATTATAAAATGCTTGAGAAAGGTGACATTCTAAAAGAGTGTTCAAAGCCCTCTAACCAGGCCAATCCTAATAGGGTGAAGATCTTAATGGGTTTGAGGTAAATCCCCTAATAGGGTCACATATAACTATGTGTATTATAATCTTTAACACAATTGGATTTTAACTAAGCATACTTCAGAAGAGTATTTTCATTTGTGGGTGACAATTCTCATAGAGGTTTTTACCAAATTGGACTTCCTCATTAAATCTGGTGTTAAATGTGTTGAATGTTTCATAACATGATATCTAATCTTTATGCAAGTTACTATTTGAGTTAATGAAGTTATTTGGTGATTCATTTGTAGCTATTGTTTATCCTAATAAGTTGAATAAGAGTTAAGTTTTAAAGTTTAAAGTATCATAGTTTTTGGATTCACCCCCACTCTCTGTAATCCAACAATTGGTATTAGAGCTAAGTGTTATAAGAGATAAGTTTAAAATACTTGAGTTAAAGATTCGAAGACGTATAAGAGGGAGGCACCAAAGTTGAAAAAGGATAACTTCTCTAAATGGAAAATAGAATGAGGTTGCACTTATCTGGGATTGGAGAGTATGCACTATACTATCTTGACAATGATTATTCACCACTACCATTTGGACCTTTGACACTTGAGAAAATAAGAGAAAGACAAGATCACACATAAGTTATGATTGAGATATCATATACTCTCACCGACCGTGAGTTTAATGATCTAAAAGGATGTGATACAAAAAAATAGATGTGGGATAAGATTGAATTGGTACATGGTGGAGATAAACATGTTTAGAAGGAAAAAAAATGAAAGCTTAAGAGGAAAATTTGATTCTATGAGAATTAAAGAAGGTGAAAATGTTAAACTATACAGTGCAAGACTGAAGCAAACTATGAACACTATTAGAGGTGCTGGAGGACAGATAACTGAAGAATATGTAACAAGAAAACTATTGAGGATATTGTTACCTATGTATTCCATCTGATTATCTACAATACAAAAACTGAGATCCATTCCTCAGATGATTGTTTCACTAGATGCTACTATTGGCAAGCTGATTGCTTTTAAGCTTAATGATTTTGATAATAGTTTACCTGCTACTTCTAGGATTGAGTTAGAATTTAAATCATCTTTGAAGATTGGAATTTCTTGGGAGTCTATACCTAGTGATGGTTATGCAAGTAGTGCTAGTGAAATATTCTATATTTGCAAGAGTGAATTAGAAGAACTGTATACTGAAGATGGAGAAAATAAAAAAGAGTTTGAATCTCTACTAGATAGAATACTATAGAGAGGTAAATGCAGGTACCGAGGTAAGCTACCTTTGAAATTTTTTAAATGTAAAAATATTGGACACATTGCTGCTAGATGCCCTGAAAATGACAATGATGAGAAGAAAGAAAACAGAGAGGATAAAAAAAGAGAAAACATATTCACGATATTATGAGATTTAAAAAATAAAGGTAAGAAGTCATGTCATATTTCTAATGAAGGACTAACCGATAATGACCCAGATGATGATGATGGAGAAGAAGTTATATATGTTGCTATCAAGGATAATTTTGATGAATAAAAGAAAGAAGAAAAAACCCAAATATCACATGTAAGAAAGAATGATACCTGGACTATAGACAATGGATGTTCACACTATAAGACTGGTGACACACTTAAGTTAACTACTATGGAAGAACATGATGGAGGATATGTTAGATTTGGTAATGATTCCCCATATCATATGTATGTAAAGGTTCTATAATTCTATTAAATATTACCAGATGTGATGATGTCTATTGGGTTGAAGGACTAAAGTATGATCTATTGTGTGTGGCACAACTAAACAATATAAGACATTGATTAGAATTTAAGTATGGAAAGATAAAAGTATTTGATCAGAAAGGAATCTTGATTGCCACTGGAGAAATATCTAAAGGTAACTTATTTTACCTTGATACATATAAGATTTGTTTATATGCTAAAATTTAAGATGCATGGATATGGTACAAGAGGTTATGCCATGTAAATTTTGAAAATATAATTAAACTAAGCAAAAAGAATAGAGTTAGAGGCCTACCGAGATTGGAGAAACCTGAGAATGTCATGTGCAAGGAATGTCAAGTTGGAAAAATCACTAAGTCAATTTTTACAAGTAAGTCTTACATTACACAAGAAATTTTTGACTTAGTGCACATTGACCTGTGTGGAGCGATGAGAACACAAAGCTACTATGGTGATAGATATTTCATTTTGTTTGTTGATGATTATTATAGAATGATGTCTATCATGTTTTTTAAAGAAAAATATGAATCTTTTCAAATGTTTAAGTGGTACAAGGAAAGAGTTGAAAAGGGGACTGGAATAAAATTGAAGTGTCTACGATCTAATAAAGGGGGAGAGTTTACTTCTGATGAGTTTTCACTTTTCTACAATGAACATGGAATAAAGAGACAATTGTCTACACCGAGGACACCAAAACAAAATGGTATATCTGAAAGGAGAAAAATATCCATTGAGGATTGTGCAAGAACACTAATGATTGCGAAGGGTATTTCTCAAACATATTGGAGAGAAGCAGTCAACACTGCTTCTTATACACTTAACTGAGTACAATTGAAGAAAGGTACAAACAAGACTCCATATGAGATTTGTTATGATCACAAACCAAATGTAAGTTATTTTAAAGTATTTGGAAGTAAATGTTATATTCAAAAAGATGCTAGAGATGGTAAGTCTGATTCTAAAGGAGATGAAGGACTATTCTTAGGATATTCTACAAAGAGAAAAGCTTACAAATGTTTGAGAAAGTCTACTAACAAGATTGTGGAAAGTGAAAATGTGAGAATTGATGAATTTGTAGAGAGAAATGATGAGGACAACAAGAAGGAACCTGATGACTATCAAATATTTGTATATGTTAAATCTGATGTTCCTGATACCTTATCAAAAGAAAAAAAAAGAGGAGGAAGCTGAACAGAGAGAAATACAATAGAATGATGGAAATGAAGTTCCATAGACTACTGAGCTTGTTGTAGCCAAGTATATGAGGAGACACCACTCACCAAGAAATATAATTGGAGACAAGAATACTAGAACTATTACAAGAAGAAAGGTAAGAGACAATACATGCTTAATTTCTTAATTAGAGGCAAGAAGAGTAAAGGATGCATTGGAGAATGAAGAATCGGTTAAAGCTATAAAAGAAGAGACAAATTAGATTGTAAAGAATAAAACATGGAATTTAGTACTGAGACCTAAAGATAAAAATGTTATTGGTACAAAGTGGATTTTTAGAAATAAATTGAATGAGCATGGAGACGTAATAAAAAATAAAGAAAGTATAGTCTATAAGGGGTATGCACAAGAAGAAGGTATTGAATATGGTGAAACTTTTGCACCTGTTGCTAGGTTAGAAGGAGTTAGAATTCTACTAACATATGTAGCTTACAAAGGATTCAAATTTTATCAAATGGAAGTTAATTCTGCATTTCTTAATGATATTCTTGAAGAAGAAGTTTATATAGAAAAGCCTAAAGGATTTGTTGAGAATACAAACAAGGACATGGTATTCAAACTGCATAAGGCACTATATGGTTTGAAAAAAGCACCCTGAGCTTGGTATGAAAGCTTACATGCATATCTAATCAAGATTAGATTTCAAAGAACTAGTGATAATAGTAATGTGTATCTGAAATGTGATAGTAATAACAAGATTTTGATTGCTGAAATATTTGTTGATGATATTATTTTTGAAGGCAATAACACATTATAAATATCTTTTGCTGAAGATATGAGAAAGGAATTTGAGATTTTCATGATAGGGGAGATAAAATTCTTTCTTGGACTATAGATTCAACAATTCAAGGATGGGAGCTACATCACACAATCAAAGTACATCAAGGAGATCCTAAATACTTATGGGATGAAAGGCTCAAGACTAGTTGGAGCACAGATGGTTACTGGTTGCAAGTTATCAAAGGAAGGTGACTCAAAGGAAGTGAATGAGACACTCTACCAATCAATGATTTGTAAGATACGATGTGTTGTACATAGAAGAACAGATATAGGTCATGCAGTTGGTATTGTTGCAATATTTTTTTCCTATCCAAAGGAATCACACATGTCTGTAGTTAAAAGGATATTTAGATATTTGAAAGGAACCGAAGACTTTCGTCTACTATAGAAGAAAGGAGGAACTTTTGAATTGAAGGTCTACACTAATACTGATTGGGCCAAAAAAAATGATGATAGAAAAAGTACAAGTGGGGGAGCTTTCTTTTTAGGAGAAATATTAGTGACATGGCTAAGTAAGAAACAAATTTGTATATCATAGTCTAATGTCGAGGCTAAATATGTTGCTGCAGCTATGAATTGTGCAAGCATTGTATGGATCAAATAACTACTTGAAGGTATGCAAGAGGAGATTACCAATCCAGTTACTATTTTTTGTGATAATACAAGTGCTATAAACATATACAAGAATCTGGTGATGCATTCTAAGACCAAACATATTTCTATCAACTATCATTACTTGAGAGAAAAAGTTAAAGACAAGCATGTGATGTTGGAGTATGTGAATTCAAAGGATCAATTGGAAGATATATTCACCGAGCCACTACCGAAGGATTATTTTGAGTATCTCAGAGGTAAATTAGGATTCCTACCCCTATCCAACATTCACTAGAGCAAGATGCATGCTGCATCAATTCTAGGACTCAATAGAATATCTATTTTGTGAGTTGATGCTAGTGTTCACACTTTAAGTGATGCATGAAGTTGTGCAAAGTAATTATGTATGCAACAAGTTATCAATACACGCAAGGTATGATCCATTTCCTGAACAAGTTTTTAGGAGTATGAACCTTTGGAATTGTTGTCAAAGAGGGAGAATGAATAATTGATGAATACAAAGAAAGAGGGTGAATGATTGATTGAAAGAATGGATTGAGGGAGAATAAGAGTATAGATGTTAAAGAGAGAATGAACACAAAGGAAGAACAAGATCAAATATCTCAGAGGGAGTAGAGATAGATCAGAGATGTTAGAGTATGTGATCATTGATAGTTTTTTCATTAATGCCAAAGAGAGATATTGTTACTTAATTGATGGAGATGATGATGAAGACCGAGATCAGAGGTATACAAACATGTAGAAAGTATTAGATCAGTTGTTATTTTTTCATTGATGTCAAGAAATTGATTTTGGGTTTATATTTAGTTTCCATATCTTTCAGAGTTTATTTAATTGTGCAATTTAATAAAGATCATACAATGATAAGTTCATATTGAGATAATTGTTTTCTACTTTATGAAGTTGGTAAAGCAGGTTGGGAGAGTCGGTAAAAATAAATAGTTAAGTTACCGAGCAGAAACAAGTCTGTCGGTAAAGGGTTATGTAAGTTGGTCAAGACATAAAAACATTAAAGCAACGAGAAGTGCATGTTAGTTACCGAACTGAAAGCTAGTTTCCAAGCAAGAACATATGTGAGAAACAAGGATAAGAACACATTTAATGACGAGCCACACTGATCTGGAAGATCCCAAGGATGAAATAGAAGTTAGTTACAAGATCTATGCATGGGAAAATTTAAGGTAAAGATATATGGTATAGATTAAGCACAAAAAGTAAAGCTCTTACTTCTAAGAAAAGTGCAAGTTCTGAGGTGATGCTGAAGTGGTTCATCAAGTTTTAAGTTCACTGAATTAGTTCAAAAAGTTGATTTAATGGCTTAGAGTGATTGAAGTAATACCTAATCAAGGAGATTAAGAGGCAAAAACATAGTCTATTTACAAGATGAATTTGAATAACATAGAGCTGGAAAGTTGAAGTGTTGAAGTGCTACCGAGTGATGCAGTGAAGAGAAAAGAGGTGTATATCTAAGTATAAAGAAGATATTGATGAAGTGTTGATGCTAGTAGTTAGAGAGCGCATAAGGTATCTGATTAAGAAAGAGGTAGTCACAGTTTAACAGATCATTTTATACATTGTTGCTTATTTGAATTTGTAATAGAGAAATATCTTAGCCAAGTGGACTTAATAGTCTTATTATAAAATCCTTGAGAAAGGTGACATTCTAAAAGAGTGTTCAAATCCCTCTAACAAAGCCACTCCTAATAAGGCAAATATCTTAATGGGTTTGACGTAAATCCCCTAATAGGGTCACATATAACTATATGTATTGTAATCTTTAGCAGAATTGACTTTTAACCGAGCATACTTCAGAAAATTATTTTCATTTGTGGGTGACAATCCTCATAGAGGTTTTTTCCAAATTGGGTTTCCTCATTAAATATGGTGTTAAATATGTTGAATGTTTCATGTGCATGATATTTACTATTTATGCAAGTTACTGTTTGAGTTATTGAATTTATTTGGTGATTCGGTTGTTGCTGTTGTTTATCCTACCAAGTTGAGTCAGAGTTAAGTTTTAAAGTTTAAAGTATCATAGTTTTTAGATTCACCCCCCTCCAAGTAATCCATCAGGATACACGTCCCTAATTGGCTTGCCCCTTTTCAATGGAGTATGAGTTTCTATGAGGTATTTTTTCCATCCATTGATATGTCTTCTTACATCAGTATAGTTTTTGATAAGGCTTTGCTCAGTTACATTGGCATCTTCTTCGATAAGTTTCTCTATTTGACCAGTGGTTTGCGACCTTCACCGACATGCTGTGTTTCATCAAAAAATATTTTTTAGATGACGCTTGAGATTATTTCATTGATAAGGTTTTTTTTCTGATGAGGCCTCTGTCTTATTTGATTGAAGTGTTGTATCATGTCGAGTTTGTATGTTCTGTGGGGGCCAATTTCAATGAGACACCCCTTCCTTTCACCGAAGTGATCTTTCAATGGGATTCAACATTATACCAAGCAGATGGGGGTCTCATCAAAATGCCCACTCCATCAAAATGGAGGTCTTCCTATTCAAACCCCTTTGACCTATGAACAACAAAAGAAATTTAAACATTTAAAAACTAAAAATTACTTTTGGGTTTTCTTTTCGCTTTCTTAGTTGTAGAAGCATTGAATTTCAAGATACCTCCATCTACTTCCAAAGGATAAAATATGCCATCAATACAAGGTTAATCCAATATTATTCCCTTTCAGCCATTCCTCCATGCTTAGTAATTGTATATGTCTATTGAAGAGGGTTCAAGGAAATTTCTACACACCATCTAGGTACAAAGTTTAATTTGTGATTCCATAATTATTGCCAACCTATTTCTAGCTTGCAAAAGAGATTTCCTTATTGCAGGGGCTTTAACTCTAGGATCATCCTGCCACTTCCGAGCTAGGATGAATTTGCAGAGATCATATTTCTTCTAATCTTATCTATCCTTCTCTATGACCTAACCCTAGTTAGGGTTTCAACTTTAGTGTAAATAAGAGGTATGCCTGATCTATAAAGGAAATGTTTGTATATATTTTGAGGATCTCTTCTATGTTCTTTGGCAGAATTATTTCTCTATAATTATAACAAGCCTTTTCTAAATTTAATGAAATCATTGCTTTACCTATTTTGAAATTCAATTGTTTAGTACATTTTGCCTACATATTTGGATGTATTTCATCATTTAAAGTCATATGTGTTGTATAAATATGATTGGTAAATATTATTTAGTGAATGTTGCATTCCTTATAGATTTGAATTTAAATTATTTACTTCATGTTAGACTAACATTCATAGATATTTGAATAGTGTAGTTATATGATTTTTATGAATTCAAGTGTAGTTTCAGTAAAGAGGAAATCAAAATATTCAATTTGGTGCATCATATTTTATATTTCATGCAATTGTTCTTCCCTTTCCCTTCCAAGTCATTAGATTCTAGGTGCATCCTGATTGTAAAGGAAGTTGACCTTTTCTAGAGATTCAATATGATTGATCAAGTCCCACATTGAGAGATTGTTTCCAAGTTTCAAAAGGTTGTTTAGGTCACTAATCATCACCTAAATAAGGGTACAATTTTTTTGACAATATCAACCTAATCATTTCATATGAAACATCAAGAGATACATAATTTTATCTCATAATGCATCAGATCAGTTATGTAGTCATCACATGTATAAGAAAGAAAAGAAGAGAACTATCATCAATATCTATCAAAATATGAAGCTTCATTGTTTTATCTAACATGTTTTTCACTGTGGAGGTACATGTATCATATTCATTATTAGAATATTTTAAACTAATATCATAAAATTCACAACATATTGGGTAAAATGGGCTTTGAGGAGGGTTGAGCCCAACATGATATCGCTATCATTTGGTGTTTTAATAGAGGTGTATTTAAATTGTTTGTCATTGCAATATCATAATAGTAAAGTTTCAGTATAGTGATATGTAATTGTGCTGCCTAATGAATTGAAATAGTGAAGTAAATGCATCTCATAACATGATCAACAAAGATAGATTTGTGAATATAAATATCAAGGCTAGAGATAATAAATGACCAATGACTATTATAATCACACCTGGAGCAATCATAGACAATGATTGTTTCTTGACAATGAAGACTGTCATAGGGAAATACTTGGAAATGTATAAGCATAGGCCTGTGAAGAAGCATCAAAATGGAATGTTACAGTGGTCAAGGACTATGTTTAAAAGCACACAATATAATGAAATGGTAACCATTTCAAGCTAAATGACAATGAGATAGAAGAAAATCATTAAGGAGAAAACTATATGGTCAAAAATAGTAACATAGAACAAAAATTCTTTTCAATGCTATAAGGAACCTTTAGAGAAGTAAAAAAATCACTTGGTTTCAAAACAATAGAACAAAGGTAAGGCTTAAAGGTAGTTCTATGGGTAGTATAGTTATAAACGGAAAAAAGTACTCAAAACCATTAAAAGATGGTAGTGTTAAGTCTGGCCTGGTAAGATGACTTTAATAGAACTATAAAATAGTGGTTTGTTAATACCAAAAAATTATTTGAAGGTGTCGGGTAGTCATTTTGTTAAGAAGACAACATATAATAGTGTATAAAATGGATGACAGTCACACTAAGATGAGGAACAATCATGAATATTGTCAAATTGACTAGGAGCACTTCCAAGGTTATGATAAGAATGGTAGCATTGTTTTAACAATATGAAGAATGAGATGAAAAGGTAGAAAATATCCACAAGAGTATGAAGAGACAAAGAAAAGATAATGAAGTGACTGTTCTATTAGAGGTTTACAATATCAAAAGTCTGATCTATTTTCTATTATAAGTGATAAGCATATGAACCATAAATTCAAAGAAGTATCATTGTATTAAGACAAAGGGTAAGCAACTAAGACCATATTATTAAAGTGGAGAAGCACTAATTTCAAATTGGGAAGATATTGATATGGTTCTATAGTGGTAAAAAGAACTCCTAAAAGGGGAAAAGATGCAGTGATTAAGGAAAATCATCTTGACTATCATACACAATTTTGAGGGTAGATTAGAGTCCTATAATGGATGATAAACAAAGAATAGTGACCTCATATTGCAAAGTAGTAAAAAGAATGGTGTTTTTAGATACTGGTAGAAGTATTTGGTCATAACTATGAATTAGAAGCAGTGTTGTACTTTTTAAAGGGGCACAAAAATAGTGGAAAGAAGGAGGGGTATAATAATGTCAAAGTGTTTTTAATTCAAATAGATTTTATAGTCATGTTTGATCAAACAAGCACAAGGAATGCAAAAATAGAGAAAACATGGTTGTCTCCAAAACAATGATAACATCAATAAAGAACAAGCAAAAATAATCCTTCAAGAAGATATCTGATGATGTTAATGACAATATTTGATGATGATTCAAATAATCTAAAAGAAAAATGTAGTGAAATAGTGACTTTCTTATTCAATTTAAAGAATGTGGAGAGTGCTAGAAAAAGAAATTACCATTTTAAAGAATGAGATAGTCAAAGTGGAATCATTATATATATAATTTATTTAAAAAGGAGAGGTCTGATCAATTGTAGAAAATTTTGGATACTAAAAAAGATATAGAAGACCGCAATCTTAGATGTATAGGTGAAATGCTCAAAATAATATATAAATGACAACCATGACAGTCATTGTTATTCAAGGGATAATGACAAGATATAAAGGCCTTAGTGTTTCAATAGGGAAAAGATTCATAATGAGAAAATAAAAAATCATGATTAATATGCAAAAAATAATGAAAGTGTCATGGAAATTTGCAAAACAATGATGCATAATGAGGTGTGCATGAAAAAGAACAGAGCACTACTTCAAAAGTTACAAGAGCAGTCCAAGGAGCACAAAAAAAGGTTGTTAACTGCATGAAAAAAATAAAATAGGGTCTAAGGATAATGAATAAACATAGAAAAGACAATATAAAACTCAATCCATTCCATCAATGGTTGTCATGAAGATGCAGAATATCAAGAGCCACAAAGCTAGAAAACCTTGAGCATGAAATAATGGAGTATAAAAAGAAAGGTTGAAACATTTTGGTATAAGAGAGAGCTCAAGCATGGAGTAAAAGCACATAAGGAAAGTATTTTAATTATTTTTTGCATCCACAAAGCTCAAGAGCATGAAATGATTTCTATATATACGAGTAGAAAGACACCGTGTGCACAAATAAAACTTTAGAAAACCACAAAAAATATCCACAAGAAATCCCTTGACATACTCATGGCTGTAAAAGAAGTAGAAAATAGAATGAAATGAAAGTAATGCGTGTGTTTTGTTAGGGTTTCATTTTTCCCTAAAATCCACCACCACAAGAGGCTTTTGGCCTTTTTTTTAAAACAAAACCTTTGTATAACAAATACCCACATTAAAGGCATAGTTATTTATTTTTGCCTCGCATTCAAACTATAAATCTAATATATTTGTTAAGTGATAAATTATGTATAATTTAATAAATATTACTCTTAGTGTAAAAAATAATTACTTATGCCCTTGATTATGGGTCAATAAATGTAATTGAGGATTTGAGGAAGTTCCAAACATTGTGGAGGAGATTTAGGTGAGGTTATAGCAGTTTAACACCAGTTTAAGGACCCACATGGGTTAGGCATGAGTGAGGGATGATTTTGAGACAGTTAACTATATCTTTCTAGTAGGTTCACCCTATTTTCATGGGATTTTTATGTGTTCTCTACTCAATGAGATATTTTTGCATTCTTGAAGGGGAAATCAAAGTGAAACTCCAGTTCAAGCTCAATTCAAGAGGAGTTTATCTTTCAATTTACCTTGGAGTTTGTGGAGGTCCTTTTTTCATAGGGATTTCTTTTCTTTCTTAGGGAGTTCTTTTGTCTCTAATTATGGTACATATCACATAAAAGTAGCATTGTAGCTCAAATTTTGAAGCATTGTTTAGTTGGTAAACTCCTTTATTTTCAATAAAATATAGTATATTTCCTTCTCATTTTCTTCTAGCCTCGTAATGAAAGGTTGATCTAATGTGATTATTGTGGTTTAATTATGAATTTTTTTATTATACATTGTCTATGTATTGATGAAGTAAGAAATATCATGTTAGTACAAGTTGCATGATGTTTTTTTATTGTTTCTCAAAAATTTATAGTTGTGAAACTTTGTTTCCTACAAGTAAATGTTTTAAGCTAGAAACTCCATATTAAATTCTTATGTATTAAAAGTTTTTATTTGAGTTGTGAGAAGAAAGAGTTTATATTGGAAAGCATTATGAGGTTAAGAAATTTTTAGGCTTCTAAAATATTTGGTGCACCACCTATAGGGAAAATAGTATTCTAATTTCAAGAGCATATCTTTCTCCCCATTTCTCTGTCTAATTAGTATTTTAGGTGATCATAAGGAGAACCATATAAATTAGGAGGTCTTCTCTCACAATAGGAAACCCACAATCTGAGAGTATTCCAATGTTGCACAAGATTGTTGAGCATCTGGCTTAGCTCTCAGGTGCAATTATTGTGAAAAAAATTTTTGGCACACTCGATGGGATGATTTGGACTATTCTAGTCAAGGATTTTCCATATAATTCTGATTTTTGGTGTGAAAAATAGTATTTTCAGCCTTTGGAGACATGATCCACCCACACACCTAGTGTCTCTACAAAGAAATATATTATGGTTATGAAGAGAAAAGTTCAAGTATGTTTCAAAATAATATTTTATTTTAATTTCCACTTCTTTGAATGAACAAATATATCAAATTTTCAATAAAATACGTGCTAAAACCCTCCATATATTTAGAATGCCACCGCTATACCTTTATTTGGAAAATTTAAAACCAAGAAATCTATTTTCCATAGCCCAAATTATTTTACAAAAATAGGTTACAAACATTCTTATCATGCTGAAAACCAATACATCCCTACTCAATTTGGTAATCAACCTACAAATCCTCAAATCCAAGAGTTGAAAGAAATGAATCAAATGATTGAAAGGCTTCACTGAGTAGTTGAATGAAATTAGAGAGAAATAAGATTTAGATCTATAATAGAAAAAGATTGATGAAGAATAATGGTCTTATTATGCTTATACTAATAAGAATGAGGAGTTGGCTCATCAAGCCCAACTTCATAAGTAAGAGATGGTAGCAAAATGTGGCAGGTTTATGAATTGTTTCGCAAATATGTTCCTATACAAAAGAAACAAGATGAAGAAAATATTGCAAGAGAGTTGGAAACAAAAATAGAGCACTATGAGACAGAGTTGGAGGCACAAAAAGAGGTGATGAAAACCTTACTTATCATAGTTATAAAGTTAGAGGAGGCTCATTCAACTCATTGCATTTAAAATCAGATTATTGAAGAAAAGAATTCTATAATTCCTCAAGAGAAGCCAACCCAAGTGCCTACATCTTCTCAAAAGAAAACTCAAAGGTACCCATTTCTTCCATCTTGTCCTTCTAGTCCTGATGTCATTTCATTATTTTCAAGATGACCAATTGTTTTGAAAAAGAGATGGTTAAGTGACCAAGATCTTGTGAGGGAAACAATTGAAGGGAAAAAGGAATTTTTATTTTATTTAGACACACATGTGCATGAATACCAAGACAAAAAATTAGAACTCTTGTAGGAAATTGAAAAGCACAATATCTAGAGAAGCAAAGCATAGAACAGGAAAATGATGATCAATATGCGGTTTTGTTTGATTTATTCAATGAAATTCCATCTTTTATAAGAGAGGAGGAGGTTGTGCCATGTCTTATATAATTATTTTCCAAGGAACCCTTGGTAAAAAGGGTCAAATATGCACTAAATAAATTTTCTTTTTAAAAAATTTAAGATATACATCAAGTATACAAGTGCAATATAAACCACAAAGCATAAAAAAGATGCAACCAAAAGAAGTGAATCATGATTGTAACATGGTCATGTATGTAATGCCCTGCCAAGGAACCCTTGGAATTACAAGATAAAGTATGCACTAAATAATTTGTTTTTAACAATAATATATAACAATATCTTATAAGTGCAATAATAACCAATTCACATAAGCATAAATAGAACAATAAAAATACATAATGATCATGCAAAAATAGAAGACTTTAAGCACTTCCAAGAGTTCCATGACATAATAAATACACACTCATAATGGAGTACACACATTCACGAGATAAAAAAAATAGAGAGGATACAACCATCCTCATAATCCACCCAAATAGAGATTCATTTCAAGCCAAAATAAACAATTGAACTAAACTACAACATAATAAATCTGAATTTTGACTGTGAATATAGAGAAGGCATCCAAGGGTGTTACCCCCTTATTTTTTCCTTTGTTTACATCTCCATATTTAGAAAAAATAAGATGATATTTATTTTTTCATGCTTAATGATTGGTCTAGGTTTTATGTCTTCTTGACTCTTTAGGCATTTACATATTTTATCATTATGAACCAAAAGGTTGAACTGGTTCTCATAGTTTAAAAGTTCATGGTTCACAGTTCACCTAGCGCACCTTTGTTTTTCACAGCTTTATCTATAAGAGTCAATATCTAGTGTTGATCATTGAAATTGAACCTTTGAACCTATTTTGGTTCAAGGTTCATGGTTCATCAGTCAGATGGTCTAAATACATTTATTTATTTATGGTCTCAACAAGTATCAAGTAGCAGTTTCACTTGTCTTATGTGTGTCATGGTTAGTCCAATGTTATTTTATTTGATGAACTTGATCCTTTGAACCTCTGTTGGCACAGTTCACCATTCAAAGTTCACTTCATGTTGGTGACAAAGATACATTAAAAGTAAATTCATAGGAATTTTTTCACGTAGGAAGGAATATTCAATATATTACGATTTAAAAATCTAATCATGGAAAGTAATCATGAAAAATTGAGCCTTTCATGCAGAAGTGATCTATAAAAAATATGGTGACATATTTTCATTTAATCAAGAGTTATTTTGCATGATCGTATTAGCTGTTTCAAGGCATGTGAATATTTTGTTTAGATTTGTTTGTCTTTATATGTACAAGCTTTAATTTATTTCCTTACTCATAAGCCGTAAAGCTTTAAGGAAGTAAAAGGCGCTAGAGGTAAACACAACATCCCATTTAAG
Source organism: Thuja plicata (assembly GCA_018584345.1). Classification (NCBI taxonomy): domain Eukaryota; kingdom Viridiplantae; phylum Streptophyta; class Pinopsida; order Cupressales; family Cupressaceae; genus Thuja; species Thuja plicata. The sequence goes on from MU227659.1 coordinate 1,635,358, forward strand.
AAATAGCAGGAATTTGAAGAATACAATAGGTATTGTGAATGTTAAAACTAAAGGAGTGGAAATAAAGAATTCAAAGAAGACCTCCTTGAGTTCATCCCCTATTTGTGTAGCTTAGTCTAGGAGTAAGAGGAAGAACAATAAGATTTAAAAGGATGAAGTGATCGTGGATTTGGAATCTGTTGAGGAAGTTTTTGAAAATATGGAGAATCAAGTGCCAGAAAACCTTGTTGTGGATAATGTAAACAAGGAGAAAGAACTATAATTAAATCTAGATCTTTCAAGTTCCATGATAGTGATGATCCCAACTTGTACTCAAACACCCCCAACGAAGATCGCTCTAGGTGCTCCAAAATGGTTGGAAAATTCAATTGGTAAGAAATGTAGCGTGGTTCCAATTTCAATACCAATTAAAGATATGGTGAGTAAATGTGTTGGAAAAATGACCAAATCCAAAAATTTGAAGACAAAATTCATGATGGAAGTTGATGAAAGAAGAAGACAATGGGTGGTAGAGTTGGCTAGGCAAGTTACAGAGAAAAATATGGAAGATGCCTCTTCTAGACTTTGTTATTGAGAATATTGATTTGGGGGTCGCTTCTAGAACCATTGATGCTAAGCATATGGAAGATTCTACTAAAAAAGTGTTTTCAAGGGGTAAAAGAACAATAATTTGTCACCCTTTTAAAAAGGAAAAGGTTAACAACACCAAAATTGTACAACTTCAAGGGCATAAAAGTCACATTCTGTTGAGAATTTGAAGATGATGCAAACTAAAGAAATGTGTGAAATAGGATGAATTATATGCCTATAATTTTTTCAAAAAAATTGAACAAAAATTAATATTTTTTTTGAATTTTTTAGGTCTATTTTTCATTTCCTAAAAAATACTTTAAATCAAGGAGTTTACTTCCCCCCAAATCTTTATAAGTAAAATATTGTTTTTGCTGGATGATATTAGTTTTTGGTACTAATCATGTTGTTGATACTCATGTTTTATACTCATGTTTTGTCACTGATGTCAACATACATTTCTGTGGAAGAAGAAATACTAGTTACTTGAATGGAAGGTGTGTACGGACACTGTATGGATGAACCAGAATGAGTGAAGTTGGATTTAAGTAGAAGACTGAGTTTTGACCTTACATCTAAGGCCGCTTGACTTTATGTTGCATATCATGGATGTTATAGCTATTTTAGTAAAGACTATTTTTCTAGACTGTGACTGTGATTCTAGACAGAGAAGGTCTTTGTGTTTTAGACATATCTTGCTGAGGAAGATGTTTTAGAACTTGTGAGCTTACTGATGGAGAGCCGACATATGATTGTGAAATGGTTTGAGTTTGATTTCTGTTTGGGTACTAATGACATTAGCTACAGCGTGTATTCTGGAGAAGACTTATTTCCTGGCCGACTTCAAACTTGTAACATGTGGAAATTAATTCTGAGCATGGATTGTGGAACTGGAAGTATTTGTAATGAATTGTAAATATTGTATACTTGTTATAGGTACTGTGTGTATCTTAGCAAGGGCTTATGTAATTATTTGTATGATGGGAAGCCTTAATTGGCTGACCTAGTTAATTGTGTATTAGGAAATATTAACTGGCCAACCTAATGGGTTATTGTAAGAGGGTATATATGAGTGATCTTTTCATTTGTGAAAAGTGTGTTAGAGAAAGAAAAGAGTAGAGATTTGTGAAGCTGTGAAGCTTGATTTCTAGATAGAGAGTAGAGTTGGTACTTCATTGGAACTGACCAAGCAAAGATAGTTTCTATCAGACAATTCACTGGATTGTGTATTTGTTGTATACACTTGATGAAAATTGTGAATCCTTGAGGGTGGATTTAACCTTCTTTGGGCAGTGAGCCTACTACTTTCATTGACTCCTAACAAGGTCTGTCTCCTAATAGGGACTATGTACTGTAATGTAATAACAAGCTCCTAACATGGCTAATATCTTTTAACAGGGATACTATACTCTCAATACATTATTTGTGGGTGTTAATTCCCACTGGGGTTTTACCTTTAACAAGGTTTCCTCGACAACAAAACATTGTCTTATGGTGTTGGAAGTTACTGTGTTATTTATTTTTGTCATTATGGTTCATAAAGTTTAAATTTTAATAATCTATTGCACAAATGATTCACCCCCCCCTCTCATTTGTCTTGTGGACTGTTATTCCTAACAATTGGTATCAAAGGAGCTGGTCCTCAGAGAGAAAGTTTAATACTTTGAGGTGATCCTGAAGATGACTTACTACAAGAAGGATAGTTTGAAGTTTGATCCTGAAAACTTTGGTAGTTGGCAGAATAAGATGAGAAATTTTTTTCTATGTCTGGGAATTGAGTACTGAATGATCACAAAGAAGAATGAAAAGATAGTGATTGAAGATGAGTTGGAAAAGGCTACTAAAGATGAAAAGAAACTATTTTTCTATAATATGGTTGCAAGGGAATCTCTGATTAGCGCCCTATCTAAAGGAGAATTCACTGAAGTGAAGGACTTGGACTCTACACATGAGATCTGGACAAGACTGGAAGCATTATATGTTGGAGACAAATTTACAAAACAAGTGAAGTTAGAAAACTAGAAAACAAAGATGGAATCACTAAAGATGAGAGAAGATGAGAATGTCAGAGGATATGCATAGATAATTACTGAGGTAGTTACTGGTATTATGAACTCTAGAGGTACTTACATCGAGGAAGAAGTAATTGCAAAGATTCTTAGATCTTTGAAACCTACATATAGAACCAAAGTACAGGCTATAGAGGATATCATACCTTTCACACCGAACTTCACCAGAGAGATGTTGATTGGAAAGCTTACTACATTTGAGGCCGTAGAATTGGGAGACACTTTACCTAGGGTAGAGTCAACATTCAAGGCAACTGTGCACAAGAAAAAGAAGACCTTATCTAGAAATGAAAGCAGTAGTGATCTAAGAGAAGAACTTGGAGCTTATGTTGATGAATGGGAATAGATACATGAAGAATAAATAAATCTAGATGAAAATGTGGCACTAATTGCTAGAAGAGAAAAGAGAGGTAAGGGTAAATTTGAAGGAAAATTACCTTTGAAATGTTTTTCATGTAATAATATTGGTCATTTTGCATCTATATGTCCTACAAGAATCCCAAAGAACAAACCTAAGTTTTTCAAGTCTAAGTTCTCAAAAGATAAGGAATGTTATTATGCCAGTGAGGGAATATCTGACGATGAGGATGATAACTTTGATGAGATTGGATTCATTGCTATTAAAGGTGATGCACCTATGCATGAGGAAAAAACCCTAGTATCCCAAGTTGAAAAGAAACGTGAGTGGGTTATAGATAGTGGATGTTCACACCATATGACTGGAGATAGGAATAATTTTGTAAGTTTAAAGAAACATGATGGTAGTGTTGTCAGATTTGGTGACAATACTCCTAAACTTATTATTGGAGTTGGATCTATTTATTTGGATGTGAAGACTAACACTGACAATGTATTACTTGTTGATGGACTTAAACATAACTTTTTGAGTGTTGGACAGCTAGTGGACAAGGGTTATCAGCTAAATTTATTTAATGGGAAATGTTCTATCAAGAGTAAGACAGGAGACTTGATAGCATCTGGTTCTAAATCTAGAGGTAATGTATTTAAACTTAACACATCTAAAGCTACTTGTTTTATTTCTAAAGTTGATGATATTTGGTTATGGCACAGAAGATTTTGTCATGTTAATTTTGATAACATTGTAAAGGCAAGTATGAAAAAAGCAGTAAGAGATCTACCTAGAATTGTGAATCCATCTAACACTGTGTAGAGAATGTGTCATGGGGAAACAAACTAGAAGCACTTTCAAGAGCAAGGCCTATTCTGCAAAAGGAAAGTTGGATTTGGTGCATACAGATCTGTGTGGTCCTATAAGAACAAGATCATACTATGGTGAAAGGTATTTTATAATTTTTGTTGATGAATTGTCTAGAATGATGTGGGTTACATATTTGAGAGAGAAATTTGAGGCATTTGACAAATTCAAGATATTCAAGGCAAAAGTTGAGAATGAATCTAGTTTAAAGATGAAATACTTGAGATCAGGTAGAGGAGGAGACTTTACTTCAGAACTATTCAATACATACTGTGAAGAGGAGGGAATACACATAAAGACTTTAGCCCCTAGAACTCCACAACAGAATGAGATAGTAGAGCGAAGAAAAAAAATTATACTAAATGCTGCAAGGACTATGTTGCTGGAAGGAAATGTATCACATGTTCACTAGAGAGAAGCAGTTGGGACTGCTGTGTACACATTGAACAAAATTCAAATCAAAGAAGGTACAAGTAAGACTCCTTATGAATTATAGTTTGATAATACACCTATTGTGAAGTACTTTATAATATTTGGAAGTAAATGTTATATCAGAAGAGATGATGAGTTTGGAAACTTTGATGCTAGAAGTGACGAAGGAATATTTCTTGGTTATTCTACTAAAAGCAAAGCATACAAATGTTTTAATATGAGATTAAGAAAGTTGATTGAAAGCACCAATGTGAAGATAGATGAAAAGTTCCAAATTCAGAAAAGAATGTATGACTGTGATCAGATTATAGAAAAAAAAGAAGTTACTATAGAAGCTGAAGAACCTTTGATGATTGAGAATGAACCTCTGATGACTAAAAATGAAACTGAAGATGAACAAATTGAAGATATTGAGCCACAGAAGACACCAAGGTATGTTAAGAAGAACCATCTTGAAGATCAGATTATTGGTGATACAAGTAAATGTATAATGACTAGACCTAAGGCTAGAGAAGAGATTTGTTTGATTTCTCAAGTTGAACCAAAGACTACTGATGAATCATGTAGAGATGAATCTTGGACTAAAGCTATGGAAGAAGAACTTGAGTAGATTAAGAAGAATAATACTTGGGAATTGGTTCTAAGACCTAAGAACAAAAATGTGATTGGCACTAAATGGGTTTTCCAAAACAAGATGAATGAGAAAGGTACAGTGGTAAGAAACAAGGCTAGATTGGTTTGTAAAGGATACTCACAATAGGAAGGTATAGAAGATGAAGAGACATTTTCTCATGTTTCTAGATTGGAAGCTATGAGACTATTTCTTGCTTATGCTGCACATAAAGACTTTAAAGTGTATCATATGGATGTGAAGTCAACATTCCTAAATGGTGATCTAGAGGAAGAGGTATACACTGAGCAACCTAATGGTTTTCATTTGAAAAATGATGAAAACATGGTTTGTAGATTAAAGAAGGCACTGTATGAACTGAAACAAGCACCAAGGGCATGGTATGCAAGACTAGACAAATATCTAGTTCATCTTGGTTTCAAAAAAGGTAATGTAGACAGTAATTTTTATTTAAGAACTGATGAAGATGGAATCTTGATTATAGAATTTTTTGTTGATGATATCATTTTTGGAGGTAATGAAAAAATGAGTAAGAAATTTGCTAAAGAAATGGAGAAGGAGTTTGAAATGTCTATGATTGGTGAGATGAAATATTTTCTTGGTTTGCAAATTAATCAGAGCAATAATGGCATTTTTATATCTCAGACCAAGTATCTTAAGGAAATGTTGAATTTTTTTGGAATGGAAGATTGTAAACCTGTTGGAACACCTATGGTGACTAGAAACAAACTGACTACTGATGATGAGACTCAGAGTGTTATTCAAACTAAGTATAGATCAATGATTAGAGGTCTACAATATCTAACACACACCAGACTAGATATTACCAATGCAGTTGGAATTGTGGCTAGATATCAAGCAGATCCTAAAGAAACACATTTTGCTGCTGTGAAAAGAATTTTTAGATATTTGAAAGGAACTGTGGAATATGGATTGTGGTATGAAAAATTTGATGATTTTACTTTGTAGGCTTTTACTGATGTAGATTGGGAAGGTAATTTGGATGACAGAAAGAGCACAAGTGGTGGTGCATTTTTCCTTGGGAAGAGATTGGTCTCCTGGTTAATCAAGAAGCAGAATTGTATTGCTCAATCTACTGCTGAATCAGAATATGTAGCTGCTGCAATAAATTGTACACAAGTTGTTTGGATGAAACAAATGCTGGAAGATATTGGAATAATTTTCAAGGAGCCAATGGTTATTCATTGTGATAATAAAATTACAATAAACATCTCAAATAATCCTATAATGCACTCAAAGACTAAACATATTTCTACCAAGTATCATTTCTTAAGGGAGAAGGTAGTTGCTAAGGAGATTAAACTGGGGTACATAAGTGTAACCACCTGAATTTGGTCTATCGCAACTATGGACCCTATTTTCCCTAAGTGTGATCATACCCTTGATTTATGTCCAAACGACCCTATTACTGCTTGGCATAATTCTTTTAATCAATTTAATATC
>MU227659.1:1656377-1701527 GCA_018584345.1 Thuja plicata
TGAGAAAGTCCACTTTCTCAAGCTAGACTTTCTTAAAGTCCATATTCTCTTACATCCTCCCTTCCCTCTTTAAGGCCTTCATTAATATGAAGACCTTAAGCCCATGTCTCTCCCATGCCTTATTAATACCTTGGGCATTAAAGGCTCTTACATATTCATTTATGAGCCTCCAAGTTCATAAATGAACCTTGTCTCCCCTCTCTCTCGCATTCTTCTATAAATAGAAGCATGTTTTGAGAGAAAATAAGCCTTCACCTTAGGATCAAATTACATTGTTATGCTGTTAGATTCACTCTAGACTCACATTTCATCAATTTTAGCATGCTAGTTCTTTGTTTTCATTTCATGTTTTAAAGCTAGATTGTATGCTTTTTCTCATTTTTAGCTTAAATTTAGATCAAATCCTTCATACTAGGATAGTATTGGTCACTGATTTGGAGCATATTCTGAGGGCTAGATATGCAACTGATTACACTCTTTCTAGTTAGAAGGCAATAGGCCGATATTAGTGGTTTTGAACGTTTTGACTAACCATTTGTGCTAATGCAATGACCTATTGAGTGTTTGTGTCATTTTCAACAGGTACCCATTTACACACACGATAAGCACAAAGGAACAGATAGAAGATATATTTACCAAACCTTTGCCAAAAGATGATTTTGAATACCTCAGAGGCATGCTTGGGGTGATGGCCCCTCCCAATGGTAATTAAATGATGCAGATATGCATCAGTCCACTGGATCTTAGAGTTATATTATTCTTTGGACTCGATGTATGGATCTACTCCTTAGGGGGAGTGATCGCAGAAGAAAATTATGGAGCACATTTGGTTGATCTTGCACCTGATTGTTCATGAAGATTTTTCAAAGCTACACCTTACCAAAAACTACCGATGAGTTATGGGACCCTTTGCCATTGCTACCAAAGGGGGAAGGAATCTATGTGAAAATCCCTACTATTTTGGGGAGATTTATTGAGGATATTGAGAAGATTGTAAAGAGAGAGAAATTTTGGGTTGATGCATATGGATTTTCCCATATGTTTCCATCAATGCCAAAGGGGGATATTGTTGGATGATATCAGTTTTTGGTACTAGTCATGTTGTTGATACTCATGTTTTGTCACTGATGTCAACATATATTTCTGTGGAAGAAGATAGACTAGTTACTTTACTGGAAGGCATGTACGGACACTGTACGGATGAACCAGAATGAGCAAAGTTGGATTTAAGTAGAAGATTGAGTTTTGACCTTACATCTAAGGCCACTTGAATTTAAGTTGCATGTCATGGATGTTACAGCTGTTTTAGTAAAGACTATTTTTCTGGAATGTGACTGTGATTCTGGAAAAAGAAGGTCTCTTTGTTTCAGGCATATCTTGCTGAGGAAGATGTTTCAGAACTTGTGGGCTTATTGATGGAGAGCCAAAATGTGATTGTGAAATGGGTTGAGTTTGATTTCTATTTGGGTACTGATGATGTCAGCTATGCCCTGTATTCTGGAGAAGACTTATTTCCTGGCCGACTTCAGACTAGTAACATGTGGAAATTAATTCTGAGCATGGATTGCAGATCCGGAAGTATTTGTAATGAATTGTAAATATTGTATACTTGTTATAGGCATTATTTGTATGATGGGAAGCCTTAATTGGCTGACCTAGTTAATTGTGTATTAGGAAAGCTTAACTAGTTGACCTAATGGGTTATTGTAAGAGGGTATATATGAGTGATATTTTCATTTGTGAAAAGTATGGTAGAGAAAGAAAAGAGTAGAGATTTGTGAAGTTGCAAAGCTTGACTGTTGGATAGAGAGAAGAGTTGGTACTTCATTGGAACTGACCAAGCAAAGATAGTTGCTATCAGATAGTTCACTGGATTTTGTATTTGTTGTATACACTTGATGCGAATTGTGAATCCTTGAGGGTGGCTTTAACTTGCTTTGGGCAGTGAGCCTACTACTTTCATTGGCTCCTAACAGGGTCTGTCTCCTAACAGGGATTGTGTACTGTAATGTAATAACAAACTCCAAACAGGGCTAATATCTTTTAACAAGGATACTATATTCTCAATACATTATTTTGTGGGTGTTAATTCTCACTAGGGTTTTACCTTTAACAGGGTTTCCTCGACAACAAAACATTGTGTTATGGTGTTGGCACTTATTGTGCTATTTATTTTTGTCGTTATGGTTCATAAAGTTTAAAGTTTAATAATCTATTGCACAACTGATTCACCCCCCCCTCTCAGTTGTCTTGTGGACTGTTATTCCTAATAGTTTTTTCCTCCAATTTCAGAATATATTTTAGATGATATGTATAGCTAGTGCATAAAAAAATAAAGAAGTGTTTTGCATCTATAGTTTTCTCGTTATAAGTTTTTAAAGTCGAACTTACCTAAAATCAACAGTTTTTCTCTCGACCACTTTTCCCCTATCAAAACTATACCAAAAACCAAATAAATTACATATTATTGAAGATGATTCTCTTTTCTAGTGTTTTCTATGAGTTTAACTTTTTTTTGAATTGATTTATCATTTTTTTATATTTCCTGAATCAACGACTGCTTGACTATTAAAATACCTACTTTCAATATTTTTTAATTAAAATAGACTATGTATAATTAAAATACTATAAAATCTATATGAGGATATTCTTGACTCTGATCTCTACAAAAGGCTATTTTTGTATTTTTTTAAAAATATCATTAAAAAGACTAGGAGTTATTGAAACGTCACTTTTTTCTGAAATAATTTTATTTCTATGGTAATTGGACTCAAAGTAGTATAAAATATACATTTAATAGACATTTCCAATTGGAAAAGTTAACGAAATTATCTAACTTAGCTAGAATGAATCTAGCTAGACTATATATTTGACCAAAATTAATTTTTAGTTAGAAATACTAAAATTTAGTTGTGCTTATAAGTTAGCCTAAAAGGTGACAGATTATTGTGCTTTTACCCCCAGGACTTGGAAAGATGAACATGATAAAAGGAACTAAATAAAATGGTGAAGCAAATGGAAGAATATATAGATGCCATACATAATCCCAGTTCCCAACTACTCTCTCAAATGACCCTATCTTTTGATCCCAAGTACCTGTAAATAAAAAATTATTGGATAAAATCTAGAGGAGAAAAATCATTGCAAAAGTATTTGATGAATGGCTTGAATCAATAGCACAATAGGGCACTGACTATATCTTCAGTTTGATTAAGGTTTATAAGGATGTAGTAGTAGTAAGAAAATAATTAGAAACAAAGGTGACAACTTGGGAAAATGAGAACCAAATGGACAAAAGTGGCTATGCACATGAATGATGTGTACATGTTTGGAGTTATGAAATTTCTTGCTGAGAAACCAGTAGCAGGAATGGATGGTAATGTACTCTATGTTTCAAATAAAAATATAGAATGGAGAAATTATGTCATCAAACATGGATGTGGGGAATCAGTCAATCTGCTTAAGGAATTGATAGAACTTACAAACACTATGAAAAAGGACTTGAAGTGCATTAAAATCCAGTTCCTGAAGGAGGATGGGAAAATAGTAGAGGAAGATGATAATATGATGAAGGATTTTAAAAATAAGATAAACTTCATCAAAGAAACAAAGTCTCTAACAACTGATGAATTCTACAAAGTGACAAGAATCGAATCAATGCTGATCATTTGTGTGGACCACTTAGAGACACATGAAAATAAGGTAAATGGTGGAGGAGCACCTTAAGGTCTTATGAAGAGCTTTAAAATTTTTGGATTATAGGTGGTTTTAGCCAACCACCAAGGTAATAAGGACTAAGGATAAAGTGCAAAGGTTGATTTGGTCTATGTGTGTTGAGGTAAGAGTGTTTAGAGTCTTGTATTTTGTGTGTTTAATTAGGCTATAGTGTTTAAGTCCTTGAAAACTCAAAATGGGTCAAAGGTTGACCAAGACTCCAAAATGGAGTGGCACTTGTCATTTTGATGTTTTTAAGTGTATTAAGGTCTTATGGACTGATCTAGAGTTGAATGGATCAAGTTAGGTTAGTAGAACATGAAAGGAGCAAAAGTTGTAAAAGTTGCTCATGACAACATTTCCTAAAAAATAAGAAAGGGATTTAATGTTGTTCTAATCCTGACCTAGGGGTCCAAACATGTGGGAGTAGATTATATAAGTGGGAGTAGAGTATATAATCCCAGAAAAACCCTAATCTAAGGGTTGGAAGTGACATTGTATGGACTATGTTTTGAAAAGGAAGGATTTGGATTGTATTTTGGGACAGAGCCTTCATCCAGACCTTTAATGGATTGAATGGATTGAATTAATGCATTGATATTTTGTTATTTTTCATGTAATTACTATTTGTGGTGTTATTTTGGTAGGTTTGGAATTTTTGTTACTTGTTTTGTAAATTCTTTAGTTTCACTAGTTCGCTCGTTTGTTCAGAGGCAATCTTGTAAATATGAGTCCCACTTGAGTTCCCGTTGTTGGAAAACTATGGCCACTTGGAATCAAGTAGGGGACTATGTAAGTAGCGTAAATATGCATTTTAGGGTCTATGTGTGCAGGGGAACTAATTTTTCCATCAAGCCCTAGATGAGTACATAGGTATTCTGACTAGGAGCTTGTATAGAACAATAGCATGATAACTTCCTAAATGGATTGGTTTGTGACAATAAATGGTTGGAGCATGTGTCCTTGATAAGTGACTACAAGGAGAAGATAGATGGATTTTTTTAGAGAACCTATTGAAAGCAAAGAACCTAGACTGGTTCACATGCCCTATAAACCCATGAAAATATGGGTTTGATAAAATTCCTATGTACAGACAGTTTGAAGACCTAAAACCTAGGAAATCCTTGAGCCTAGGGTGGTCTTAGAAAGGATCCATAGTTATTTCAGTGGGTTGTTAAGATAATTTGGGAAGAACTCCAAGAATATAGTTTCTATGAGGGCTAATTGGACCAAAAAGGTTACAAGGCCTAAAACAAGAAATCAATGAACTTGATGGAGGATCTTTGAAAGAATCCATCAGAAGGGGTCAATATTGGTTGAAAACAAAGAGAAAGTAGTGGCAACACCATTTCCTATTGCCAATAGTATATTGGAGGCATAGTTTCTTGATGGAGCATTTGGGTGCATAGTTGAATGGAGGACTTGAAGGGAGCTTGAAGTTGTTGGAGAGGTCTAAAGGGGGGAGAGGAATCTTAGTAGCATCCTCTAGGCAGGGTAGAGTGAATTACCCTAGAAAGAACAAAGAGAGGGTCTTAAGAAGAGAAAGAGTGATCTTGAGTGATTATACCTCCCCATCAAAGTGGTATCAGAGACATTGAAAGGCTTGGGAAGTGGATAGTGTATGTTAGAGGGAAGTGAATCCATTGGAGAAAGCACCACGGTGACCAATGTAGAATTGGCAAGGGACTTGTTAGAGAAACAAGTCAAGAATAGACTACTAGAAGAAGCTATGGAGGAGATGAAGTAGAAAATAGAAAAATTTATAGAGACTGCAATCAAGATGAAAGAACAGATTTGAGAAGATAAAGACAAAGGAAAGAGTCAAGTTGAAGAGGAAGCAAAACTAGAACTAGCCCCTCCATTACCTGAGGAACATTTCCTCAAAGCCCTCAAAGCATTAAGTGGTAAGGTATTAGAAGGCATTCCAGTATTCTCTGACATAATGGATGCAGAATTGGTGATGGATTGGATTGTGGGTATGGAAAATCACTTTGAGTGTGATGGTATCACAGAGGCACAAAAGGTGAAGATATCCAAATCAAGGCTAAGAGGAAAATCATTAACTTGGTGGAATTTCTTGCAAGAGGAAAGAGAAAGAGAAAGGAAGAAGTCAATAGCTAATTGGATATCTATGGTGGCTAAGGTGAAGGAGAACTATCTACCAGAGGATTATGATATCCAACTACACAAAAGGAGATAGAATCTCAGACATAAATATTTGGATGTGGCATCCCACATGAAAGAATTCCAAAAACTGTGCCTTAGGTCCATAGTGCAAGAGGTGGAAAGCATTAAAGTTGCTAGGTATCTCATTGGCCTTAGGTGGAAAATACAAGAAGAGTTGACCTTATTTACCTTAACTTATATCCATGGGTGTTTTAAAATGGCCCTTAAGGTGGAAGAAAAACTTAGAAAGAAAAAAGATTCAAAATCTAGGGGCAGAGGAAGAGGTAGAGATTCTAGAGGAGGACATACAGGTGGATCTAGTGGAAGGAGAAATGAAACCAGAAGCCAAGGAGACTCTAGTTTGTTGGAAAAAACCATGAGTCAAACAATAGAGGAAGAGGTTTTCACAGTGGTGGAAGAGGAAGATTAGGTGGTTTTGGAAGAATATCACATTTTAATTCCATGAAGTGTTATAATTGTGTCCAAATGGGTCACCTTGCCTATAGGTGTCCGGATAAGCCAACATCTTCACAAGGTGAAAAGAAGATTGCATATGTGAAAGAGGAAGACATGACCAAGTGCTCTGAGATAAGTTTGGATTCATAAATGGGAGAGAACCTCATGCTTAGGAGGATTTTTATCAAAGAACCTACAAAGGATGAGCACAAATAAAGGAGGCCTCCTTTTAGGGTCAAGTGCAAGATTCTTGGAAAAGTATGTAGAGTTATAATAGACTCTAGATCTACTGATAATGTGATCTTAGAGGAAGTAGTGCAGAAGCTAAAGTTGAATATGATTCCTCATGTGTGTCCTTACAAAACAACTTGGTTGAATAAGGGACAAAATATACTAGTTAATGAACAAGTGTGGGTTGATTTTACTATTAGCAAGTATCAAGACAAGATACTTTTTGATGTGCTACCAATGGATGCATGCCATTTTTTTCTTGGAAGACCATGGAAATATGACAGGGAGGTAGTTCACCATGGAAAGGAGAATAAGTACTCATTCAAGAAGAATGGAGTAACTTATAAGATACAATCTTTGGTAGAGGAAGAAACCATGGAAAATATGGATTCCAATACTCTTCTTATGAGTGGGAAAGAATTACTAAAAGATATGAAAGAGGAAGAAGGAATTGGTTATGCAATCTTGGTGAAACCAAAAGAGGAGGAGACACACAAACAAGTACCTATGCATGTAGAAGTTAGACAATTGTTAGATCAATTCCAAGAAATCATATGTGAAAGAACACTAGCTACACTACCTCCAAGAAGAGAAATCAGTCATGAAATTGATTTTGTGCTTGGGGAATCATTGTCTAATAAAGCTTCCTACAAGATGACACTAGAGTAGAACAAAGAGATTGAAAGGCAAGTGCAGGAGTTATTGGACCAAGGTTTGATAAGAAAGAGCATCAGTCCATGTGCTTTCCTAGTGGTTTTGGCTCCTAAGAAAGGAGGTAAGTGGAGAATGTGTACTGACACTAGGGTAATAAATAGGATCAAAATAAGGTATAGATTTCCAATTTCTATAATAGAAGACTTAATGAATTGTTTAGGGGGTGTTAAGTACTTCTCAAAGATTGATCTTAAAAGTGGATATTATCAGATTAGGATGAAAGAGGGTGATGAGTGCAAGTCAGCTTTTAAAACCACAGAGGGGTTATATGAGTGGTTAGTAATGCAATTTGGGCTTACAAATGCACCTACTACTTTTATGAGGGTCATGAACGAAGTAATAAAGGATTACATAGGGGTATTTGTGGTAGTATACCTAGATGATATCCTCATCTTTAGAAAACCAAAAGAAGAGCACATGAAGCACCTAGAACTTGTGTTGAAAAGACTAAAAGAAGAGAAGCTCACCATAAATCTTGAAAAGAGTGAGTTTAAGAAACAAGAACTAGTCTATCTAGGATTTGTAGTATCCCAAGGTGACTTGAAGATGGATAAGAGAAAATTTGAAGCCATTTTGAGTTGTCCTACTCCTAAGATAGGGAATAAAGTGAGAAGCTTCCATGGGTTGGACCGATTCTATAGGAAGTTTGTGAGAAGATTCAGTGAAATTTGTGCACCTGTCGTAGGTACCATTAAAGGTGGAGTCAAGAAAAAGTTCATATGGACCAAGGAAGCAAATGAAGGGTTTGAAAGATTGAATAAGGAAGTGGCTACCCAACCTATACTAGTGTTGTCAAGTTTTGATAAGTTATTCATTGTGGAATGTGATGCTAGCAACATAGCATTGGGGGCAATCCTAAGTTAGGAAGGAAGACCGGTAGCCTTCTTTAGTGAAAGTTTAAATGAAGCAAAATAAAGGTTTTCATCCTATGGTCTAGAGCTTTATGCATTGATGAAAGCTCTTAAGAAGTGGAGGCACTATTTGTTGCCAAAATAATTTTTTGTATGCACTGACAACTAGGCCTTGAGCTACATAAACATAATGGAGAAGCTTAGTTTGAGGAATATAAAGTGGATGAAGTTTCTGCAATCATACACCTTTACAATAAAGCACAAGAAGGGGTTAATAATAAGGTTGCAGATGCACTTAGTAGGAGGTTTCTTACTGTTCAAGAGATATAGTTGCAGAGAATAGGGGTTGAAGGATTCAAGGATCTTTATGAAGGAGATTTAGATTTATTAGAGATCTATAAGGTATGTAAAGATTTTGAAAATCACTTTCTTAGTGAGAATACAGACTATAATTTACAGAATGGTTTATTGTTTAGAGGGAAACAACTATGTGTTCCAAGGGGTTCCATGAGTGAGAACCTCATCCAAGAAAATCAGAATGGTAGCTTAAGTGGACATTTTAGGTTAAATAAGACCCTAGATATAGTGGAGAGATTCTACTGGTGGCCAAAAATGTAGAAAGATATAAGGAGATATGTTGAGCAATGTGGAGTATGTCAGAAGAAAAAGGGGACATAATCAAATGTAGGTCTTTATCAACAATTTCCCATCCCAAACCATGGGAGTGCATAAGTATTGATTTCATAATAGGGCTACCTAGGAAATCAACTAGTTTGGATAGTGTGTTTGTGGTAGTGAACAGATTTAGTAAGATGAGTCATTTTATCCCATGTAAAATAACACATGATGTCAGTCACATTGTCCACCTTGTCTTCAAGGAGATAGTAGGGATACATGGATTACCAATGAGAATAGTTATAGACAGAGATGTGAAGTGTTGATGGGGGTTTGTGACCGGGTCTAGCAGTAGATGTAAGTTGTCACCGGGTATGGGGGTACCGGCCAACTTTGCCTATAAATACTAAGGAGCATTGAGCTCTACAACTATGTGAACTGGGAACTAAAAATTCTATAGCTATAGAATGAAAAATCATCAATTTTTCTGACCCTTGGAATGAGGTCGGACTTATTATTTATACACAACTTGCCCTAAAATTAACCTAACTTATCTTTACACTCAACCAATAAAATACAATTTTTAGTGGTCAGTACTACCTACACCATGCTACAAAGACCCTAAGATGGAAAAGGTCTGACATGTCAGAAGAATGAGACAATAAAAGAGGAGTGGAAGAATCGGCCTCGAGAAGAGATCTAGAAGGAGAAAAGAAGAAATACGATCCCCTGGGGATCGAGGCTACATGCCTCATCAATGGAAAAGTGGCTCCTTGTCTCCAATGCACCAGGTGATATGTTGGAGTGGCACCTCAGGAAGACCACCTGTCAGAACCTTCTTGTTAAGCCAACGTGCCTTGCTAGAGTCACCCACCTTCTGACACCCTTATTAACTACTTTGAAAGTGACCGGTTAGCTTTGGGAACTGGGAAATGGGTCACTTTAAAGAATACAAGAATATTGGATCTAAAATTCTAGGATCCAGAAGCTTGCATCCTCAAAGAATAAAGAATACAACATATACATGGTTGATGGAATTCTCTGGACTCCAGAGAACCTTATTGTTCCTTACTATTTTTGAATTCTTCTAATACTTAGCTTACGCCTTCTTCGTCTATATCCTTAATTCTATCCCATCGGTTGCGAACAACCTCCAACTTTTCCTCAACCTCTCCGTCCCTGTTCCAGAATTCATCTACCATCTTCATGGCATCGTGTGCCTAGATCATCATCTTGGATAATCTTGATAACCTGCCCTGGTCAAAATATCTGGCAACCAGATACAGGGATTCCATCTGTTCATCAAATTTACTGAGGATGTAGTCCTCCAGGGTGCATGTCCCAGTGGTAAAGGGATCGACTCGTGATACTCTAACCACAAATGCCAGAAATAGGCCCGAGGGATATTGAGCCACAATCACTTTCTCTTTTAGGGCCTTAACTAGTTCCTTGCATACCTCGATTCTGAGGCCAAGTATGGAGTACTGTTCCTGGAGGGAATCATATGATTCATCTCCCAAAATTCCTACCTCTATGATGAATTCTTCTCTGGCATTGCGGATTTATTCCAACCCGGCCTTCCACTTTTCATATTTCTCCAAGTCTTTCTCCCATACAAGAGTGGAGCCATTTTCCTGGCTGATGAGGATGTTGACATGGAAAAGATCTGGGAGGGACACCACTAGAAATTGTCTTATGGAAGCTATCTACTTGGTGATCCACTCGTCCATAGCCTGCACTTTCTTCTTCATGGTCCGGAGATAATCCATGTCACCCTATGCAAGTGGCAATCTGGAGGAAGAGGTTTTTGGGTGGATCTCAGCCAAAGGCTGTGTATGTTCTGCTAGAAATGTGAGGATATTAGCATTGGTCTCTCTTTCCTCCTTTAAATTTTGGCCCTGTTTAACATATCGGGCCTCCACTAATTTGGTGGCCTCTCTCAAAAAGTCCAATTCACCCTGCTTATCTCTTCTCCCCAGTGCCACTTCTGTAATGTTGTAATCTTTGGGCCTTACAGCTGCTACATCTACATCTGGAGGAGGTGTTGCAATAGTTGCAACTGTGTTTCTTGTTGGACTAGTCTGGAGGGCATGAACTATCCATGCCTTTTTAAGCTTTTGAGCCTCTACATTTTGGGCCATCATTTTGGCCAAGGAGTGTGGAACACCTGATGTGACCACTGGGGCCTTTATTTTTCTAGATTCTACCAACCATTGGGGCAGTTGGGATGGATTTATTGTTAAGACCTGGGCATTCAGATTCTCTTCAGAATCTAGTGGCACATTCCTAGAATGTACAGTGTCATTGGGCTCCTTTTCTTTGTCATTTTCCTGTTCTTGCTCCTACTCTCTGGAGGCCTCAGTATTTTCTACCATGTTGGCATCCTCTTTTGTGATATCTAGAACTTCTTCTTCGACATCAATATTACCTGTATCTTTGGGGACCTCCTTGTCCCTCCCAACATTAGTTGATCTTACATTTATAGTTTTTGGGACTTCCTGGTCACTCTGCTACTGCTGTCCTTCGACCTCATTGGCCTCATCTGCTAGAACATCTTCCTCTATTGGAACATCTTCTAGAGGTGGGTGAGGTCTTTGGCTAAATTTTAACAATGTGGCCACCTTTACTACCTCACAAAATGTTCTCTGGGGCATTTGGTCACCCGAAGTAACCAAACGCATCTAGAGTGTGATGAATGGGGATATGGTTGATCTCATGGGTCTAGTTTCCCCAACCATCAGCTGCTCACTTGTGGTTTGCCTTGGTATATCTTTGGTCCCTTGAACCGGTGTCTTTTCCCGCTTGAGGTCCTTTGGCATTTCCTCTCAAGTTTCCTATTCTGATGCAACTTCTTCTTCTAGGACTTCCTTTTCTGTGGGGATCTCTCCTTTATCTTGAGCGGTGATCTCTTCAACCGTTTGATCAATATCCTCATGCAAATTCATGAGTTCATCCACCCCAAACACATCATCAAAATCATCGTGTGGGGGAGGGCTATCAGGAATATCTTCAAGTTTGGGAGAATCTTAACTAACATCAACTGGAGGCATATCTGGCATACTAGGGCTAGAGGCTATGCTTGGAGTGGAGGTCACCTTTTTCTTCTTCTTTCTCAATAGTGGGACCCCGGTCTCCAAAATATTGGTAGACTCCACCTCGGCAAAATTCTTCCTGCTCATCATTGCAGCCAACGACGGGGATCTTTCCAGGCAAGAAGATGCCATTGGAGTCACAAGGAGACCGTAGGATATTTGTGTGCTTATCTATTGGCTAGCCAACCTTGCCAACTCCATTTTTTTCTATAGTTGTATCATTATGGGGGTTGGGCTTTGTGGAGGTACATTAGTTGGGGTACCTTATTTTTCTTTCCCCTTACTTGTGCTAGGTACGACGTCAGTACTGGAAGTTGAAGCAGACCTTCAGACAATCGATCCCTTTTGGGTGCTTTTGGGACACACCAAGGAAAAATAATTATGTCTGGCCTCCAAAATAGGGTGGCATACTCTCTCAATTGTCAAGTCTTCTAGGGTGGCCCAATCCACTGGAGGGAGATCCATCTTGTCTAATCCCTGTCCCTTGTATGCTAGGTCTTCTAGTGGCCCGTCATCTGAAAAACCCTTTAGAAAAGTCTAAAGGTCAAGCGCCTTCATGAGTCCCTTGGACATCCATGAATATTGACAGGCTCGGAGATCAAAACTATCATGACAGTCTGCCCAAAAATATTTAATATCTTCCTTGTGTGGTGGGGATTCTCGGGGAAGTGCCAAGGCAATCTTGCCTAGAGGATCATAATTTTTCCTGGTGTGGTGGAATTCCACCAGTCCCAGGCTCTTCAACTCACTATTTTCCTCCCTTTCTGTGGTGAGGATGCACATATAATTACCACACAAAACTAGGAATGGGATGTTAATGACCTTCTTCAATGTGAAGAAGGCGTGCAGGTCCATGATATGCCAACAAAACTCCAAAAGAATGATTCTATCCCCACAATGCCAGGGAAGGAGATAGGATTTCCCAGAGAATCTGGTCACCTAAATATAGGTGTGTTGTTGGAACTGAATAAAATAATGGCTATAAGTACTGACCAAGTTCATTGCCTCCTACAGTAATAGGTACCTGGAGTCTCGAGTAAGTGTTAGAATATTTTGGTAAATGAAAGCATCATTTACCAAGTAGAAATTTAAGAAACTGAGTTCCCATTGGACTTGGGGATAATGATCCCATGGTGTTAACTGGCCTAACCCATTTCCAAGTTCACCCACTGTTCCCAAACCCAAAAATGCCGGTCTCTATTGGGCCAGTGCCCATAGCACGTAAGATGTCATATAGAACTTGGAACTCTGGATGATGCCCTTCAGTTGTGTGTCTACATGATTGGCTATAATAGCCGCCCATTTGAAAGTCTAGTTGCGGGTGGTGATGTAGTAAAGAAATTAATAAATCCACGCTGAGAAATCCTGGACATGGGACAATCTAAAGATCTTGCATAAAAATATAATGCCCGCCTGAATGGGCTCTTTGAAATCCTTGCGGGAAATTTCCAACTTCATCCTTTTATAGTCCCTCTTTGGGGACTTCAGCCACTGGTTATTGAGATATTGATAGGAGACAAGGGAAACTTCCTCAAACTCTTGCAATGACTTGGCCTAGTTGATGATGATGGACCCCTTGAATTGTGGAATCCCCAGCCTTGAGGCAAACATTGCTGCATCTAGGGTGACAATTATTGCTGGATATTATAACGGCCATGGATTGGCAAGAAAAATAGTTAGAGTAGGTGCATTATACAATGTTTCCAGTTGAAGTATCAATTTTGGTGATTGCATCGAAAAAGGAAAGTTCACAGCCTTAATGATGCCAAAGGCGGCCAAATGAGTGGCCATGCTGTCTCTTCCGGCCTTCAGTCTGTAGATGGCTTGGATTAAGCCCTGCATTTCAGTCCAAAGTCTAGGCTCTGTGTCTATTATTTCTTGGACTTTGGAATCCACCTTGGATCTGATGAGAATGCCCTCCTTCAGGTATTTGGAAGTCAGTGGCAGCTTTGCTAGCATCTTTTTGGCCTTGGTTTTTGTGGCCCCCTGAGTGGAGGTAGTAGGTAGCTCTGGGATATCAGGAGGAGTAATCACCTCAGACATTTTGATCACACAATCTACAACCTGCAATACTAGAGAACTGTTAATACATGGTATAATAATAATAATTTTGTTGATTTCGGGGGAATCATCACCGTGCTGCACCTATCCAAAAAGTGTTAGCATATATCAAAATCCTGGAGTATTCAAGATAAACATGAGCTAGATTCTGATGAACACCAAGGGGCTCTGGGGTATTAAACTAAGTGACAAGGATGGAATGAGGATCGAGGGGCCTCGACACTCAGAGTCTGGAAGAACTATTCATTGCCACATGACGTGACCAGTAGGAAGCTATACTTGGCTAACATGGGTTGTCATGTGGCCACGTGACAAGTGGCATAAATGACATTAATGGTGACAAGTGGGCCGACATGAGGGAAATTGAATGCCAAATGGGATGGGGTTTGAATTCCCACTCATGGGAAATTAATCCTGCCATTAAGATGATATGACATAGGAGAGAGAAAGCCACCAAGGCTCAAACTAGCAAGGTGCCAAGTTTGAACCATGGTGACTCCCTCTCGACAAGCTTGACAAAATGATTCAAAATGTGATGGAGCGTGAAGAGATTTTCAAGAATGGAAGGATATATAAGAGGTATACACACTAAAATATAGAGAGCCAAGGCATATATATAATGTTTATAGAGTATCTACACATTGTACAAAACTTACGAAGGCACAAAAGATATCCTACAACAATGTACAATATATACTAGATTATAGCTGCACAAAGGGTGGACAACCCTCTAGCAGGGCCAACCCACCAATGTGAGGCAAACCAGGAGCAAACATAGAAAATAGAAACAAGAACAAACAATAGTATAAAAAAACAAAACGAGCACCATAGAAATGAAAAGAAAGACAAAAAACCAGAGGTATGAAAAACCAGAGAGGGAAAATGACAACCAACCTGGAAATGCAAAAGACGTAGGGAAGATGACTATAGGAAATGATCTACAATAGGTCCACCTTTGAATGATCACTAGAAAACACCACAAATCAACATTTGATTAGCCACTAAGAACAAGGAGCAACTCATTGTTTAATTACCTTAATCACCTCAATATCGCTTTGAATGCTCTAAGTGTTTTAATCACGATAACTGTGAAAATGACATGTAACTTCCATTTATACCCCTAGGGTAAAAACAAGTTGCACTTTTTCCAAAAACTTTGGGCCAAGAAAAACCTCTGGACTCTAGGCCTGAGGATTCCATATGACCATACCTTCTTGCGAAAGAAGACATAATGGCAGAGAATCCCGGAGTCCGGAATCCGACTTTGGAAAGAAAAAAAAAAATTCGGGACTGGGTCTTGGAGACACAGGGAAGAAAAAAAAAAAAGACAAACCTCACAGGAGAAAAACCTACAAGGAAAACAAAGAAAACAAAAGAAAACAAAGGAAGAGAAAAAGCAAAAAGGGGGACCCAACATTTTTCCTACAAAATGTAGGGACGGGTATGTAGGGCATAACATGAATTTTATGGGACACTTTTGGAAGACCCTATAGAAGAGATTGGGTAATAATCTAGCTCATAGTTCTACATATCATCCTTAAATAGATGGAGAGACAGAGGAAATAAACATGGTTCTTGGCAACTTGTTGAGTTGTTTAACCAAGGAATATGGACAAGGATGGAAACAAGTTATTCCATAGGTAGAATTTGCCTATAATGATAGCACAAACAAGACTATTGGTAAGAGTCCATTTGAAATTGTATATGAATTACATCCAAGAGGTGTTTTTGAGATTAGAGACTTGAAAGGATATGAGGGGATCAATGGACATGTAGATGATTTTTCTCAATCAATGAGAGAATTCCATGAGCAAGTGAAGAAGACTCTAATGGAGGAAAATCAGAAGCTTAAAGCTAAGAAGGATGAAGGAAGAAGAGACTTACAGTTTGAGGTAGGAGACTTGGTGATGGTATGCTTGAACAAGGCTAGGCTGCAGAAGGGAATACCAAGCAATCTACAGATGAAGAGGATTGGACCATGCAAGGTATTAGCTAAGTATGGCTCCAATGCCTAAAAGATATATCTACCCAAGGATATGTCCATTTCTCCCATTTTCAATGTGAAGAAATTTATTAAGTACAAGGGGCTAGAAATAGATGAGGGAAAGTATAGTATAAAGGTGACTAAGGAAGTGGAAGAACTTAGAGTACCTGTCCAAGCTAAGCCACAAGTGGAGAAGATTATGGGTTCAAGAGTGAAGAAGAAAACAAGGAACAAAATCTACATGGAACACTTAGTGAAATGGGGACACCAACCTAAGTCAGAGGCTACTTGGATAGAAGAAGGATACTTCAAGAAGCATGGCATAAGCATGGAGTTCATCACACCTAAGGTACCTTGATTTTCTTGGTGCAGGGGGAGAATGGTGCAAGAGCACCTTAAGGTCTTATGAAGATCTTCAAACATTTTGGCTTGTAGGTGGTTTTAGCCAAACACCAAGGTAATAAGGACTAAGGATAAAGTACCAAGGTTGATTTGGTGTGTGTGTGTGTGTTGAGGTAAGAGTGTTTAGAGTCTTGTATTTTGTGTGTTTAATTAGGCTCTAGTGTTTAAGTCCTTGAAAAGTCAACATGGGTCAAAGGTTGAACAAGACTTGAAAATGGAGTGGCACTTGTCATTTTGATGTTTTTAAGTGTATTAAGGTCTTATGGACTAATCTAAAGTCAAATGGAGCAAGTTAGGTTAGTAGAACATGAAAGGAGAAAAAGTTGTTCATGACAACATTTCCTAAAAACTAGGAAAGGGCTTTAATGGTGTTCTAATCCCGACCTAGGAGTCCAAACATGTGGGAGTAGAGTATATAAGCCCAGAAAAATCCTAATCTAAGGGTTGGAAGTGACATTGTACGGACTATGTTTTGAAAAGGAAGGACTTGGATTGTATTTTGGGATAGATCCTTCATCCAGACCTTTAATGGATTGAATGGATTGAATTAATGCATTGAGATTTTTTTATTTGTCATGTAATTTCTTTGTGTGGTGTTAGTTTTGTAGGTTTGGCATTTTTGTTCCTTGTTTTGTAAATACTTTAGTTTCACTGGTTCACTGGTTTGTTTAGAGGCAGTCTTGTAAATATGAGTCCCACTTGAGTTCCCATGGTTGGAAAACTATGGCCACTTAGAATCAAGTAGGGGACTATGTAAGTAGTGTAAATATGCATTTTAGGGTATGTGTGTGTAGGGGAGCTAATTTTTCCATCAATCCCTAGGCAAGTACAAAGGTATTCTGGCTAGGAGCTTGTACATAATAGTAGCATGGAAACTTGCTAAATGTATTGGTTTGTGCCAATCAATGGTTGGAGCATGTAGGGGCATGTGTCCTTGATAAGTGACTGTAAGGAGAAGAGAGGTGGAGTTGTTTAGAGAACCTATTGAAAGAAAAGAACCCAAACTTGTTTACATGCCCTATAAACCCATGAAAATAGGGGTTTGATAGAAGTCATATGTACGAAAAGTTTGAAGACCTAAAACCTAGGAAATCATTGAGACTAGAGTGGTCTTAGAAAGGATCCATAGCTAGTTTAGTAGGTTGTTAAGATAATTTGGGAAGAAATCCAATAATATTGTTTCTAGGAGGGCTAATTGGACCAAAAGGGCTACAAGGCCTAAAACAAGAAATCAGTGAACTCTATGGAGGATATTTGAAATAATCCATCAAAAGGGGTCAATATTGGTTGAAAAAAAAGAGAAATTAGTGGGAACACCTTTTCCTATTTCCAATTGTAGATTGTAGGCATAGTTGCTTCATGGAACATTTGGGTGCATAGTTGAATGGAGAAGGACTTGAAGGGAGTTTGAAGTTATTGGAGAGGTCTAAAGGAGGGAGAGGAACCTTAGTATTATTTGTTACCCAAATTTTCCTCATCTAGTAAATTTTGGCTATAGGTGGAGTAAATGTGGCTCCCACAAGGGTAGAGCCCAGCCTATGAAGACCTTAAATTTTCTGGTCTTGGTTGTGTCCTCTGTAGTCTTTCCAATTCCTTGATTTTACCTTGTTCATGAAAAATATTCCAAGTATGAAAACCCTATGAATTTTCTATAAAGCCTAGATGTTTAGCACCCTTTTCTATTCTCTCATTACCTTTTTAGGCCCCTTAAGTTCCTTATATTCCATGTGCGCATTTATATTTTCCTTTAGTCTCCTAATCACATAATGGAAAAGGAATATTCCATATCATCTAGCGACCCCGAGATTACCTTAGTCACGTAGTCTCCATAAAGAATGGAATATTCTCATTTGATCAAGAGACTCAATGATGATCATTGGATCATGTTTGATAAAAGGGCAGTCACATGATCTCTTGAAGTAAACTAAGGTTGATCAAATAATCTGATTAATCTCATGATTCAATGTATTTTTGTAACCTGTGGGTATAACTTATGTTTAGGCTAGGTCAGGTTAAATCCTTTCAGTCGCTAGGTCTCGTAATGAGATCAAGGTTAAGAAAAATGATCAGAGATCATGAGACTCCATTGTCGCTAGGTCTCTGAATGAACTTGTGGTTAGAGATGGGTTAAGTTAAGACCAGTGTTGATGTCAGTGTCAGAGGTAACGAAGAAATGGTAAACAAAAGATAAAGTGACACATGGAAATAAGTGGGCCCAGGTTCTATGCATTCAGTCGGGTGATCGCATGAGGCAGACCGAATATTCAAATTTGTCTCGTGATTAAGAGACTACCTTCAGTCACTTAGTCTTGTGAAGGAAAGGAATATGCAAAAATTATTCAGAGACTGAACGAATACCATCAATGATAAAGGAGATCCAACACTTGTCGCGTGGTCTTGTGATAAAGCCAGGGTTAGTAGAAAGATCAGGCGACTTAGCGACAATATGGAAAACAAAACCAAAGGTGAGTGCAGAGTTAGGGCACAGGTTAAAGTCAGTCACCGGTCAAAGGATGATATCGATGGTTAAATTTTAAAAGAAATCAATTTTGATTCTCAGTCATGGATGAAATATCCATGCCTCCATTGACCGTTATCTTTCAAAAATTTAAAAATTCAAATATCTTATTTGAATAGTTATGACAAAACTGACTTGCAGAGAAGTAGATGGATCAGTCGACTTCTTAGAAGCATAGTTATGAAGATGGGAAGGATATTCAAAGCCATATCAGATTAAACAAGATATTTCTAAGGAATTTTCCAAATGCATTAATGAGCAGAATTAACATATATTAGGGTTTGAATTGTTTATGCAAGATCTATTGGAAACCCTAATTTTAGGAATCAGATTTGCTCCAAGCCTGCGTGCAAAAGGAGAATGTATATAATGGTTTTAGAAGTTGTTGGTAATTAGAGTTTTCTAGTTGTAAAAATTTATCTGAGGCATTCTTTTTGCCCTCTAATTTTGGCAATTTGTAATCTTTCATTGGAATCCAAACATCGTGGGAATTATTTGTGACATTTTTTTTGTCCTCTAATTTCCCTCTTTCTATATTTTTCTCTTAATGAATATGATATGCTAGTTTATATTAGAGAAGACTTAGATTCCATATCCCTTCTCTTTTTCAGCATCTTTGCATGCTATTGTAGATGATTTGATTTAGATAGTTTGTGGCTTTTGTTAATCCCTAACTATTTTGTCTCATTTCTACATCCATTTTCTGAAGTGAACATTTTCTTGCAGGTCACAATCTATGTCTAAATTTCTTAGGAAAGCTATTGTTTGTGAAATATTTTCTTTCCTTGAATAGCCTCTTTCTATTTCAGACCTCTCTGTGAAATACTTATGCAATCCTGGTCAAAAATATTGTGTATTATTAGATCTAAGAATCTTCATGCTGGTGTAGCCACTGTGTTGTCCTCATATTACTTTCGGTGTATCACCTAGTAGGATAGTTTGCTTATTCAATTATTTCCCTTTTATGCATTCCTTCTATCCCTTTTCCCTCAAGAGTTTACTTTCATGTTAAGAAGAAAATTTGGGTGATTATCCAAGAGGAACCAACCTAGAACCTGGAGGTCTCATCTGAGTTAGCAAAGGTCCCACAACCTGGAGATGATTCCCATGTTATACTAGATTATAAAGACTACAAGAGCTTGACCTAGGGTGCAAAATTTAGTGTATAACATTTCTGTCATGCCCAATGGGACCATAAAAGAAGTTTACTTTCAAAGGTTACACTATCTTTAATATACTGATTGCATAATACAGACGTAGAGAGGTTTTTTTTGTCAAGTATATATGGTGACTCCACTGGTGAGGAATAGAAGATCTAGTCCTGTTCAAAGTTTATGAAAAATATTGAAACAAGAAGCTCAAAGCTTTCTGAGTTCTTGCAACTTCCCTTAACAAGTAAATATAAGGGGAGATCGTCTCAAAGAACACCCCCTACAAGGAGGGTACAATCTACACCACATACTTTAGAGAGGAGACCTTTGCCTTTTTATTTTAGAAGGAGAGGAAGATCCTTAACTAGAGAGCTACAAGAAGATTCAACTCCACCCTTAAATACAACTCACATAGTTGTTGTTTAGAAAATCACAACTCCTGCAATGGTTAGACAGTTTGCCTTTGCACCCTTCAACCAAGGAATTTATTTAAAGTTTGCTCAACATCATGATGTGCCCTTGGTAGCACTCAAAAGTCTATCTGATTTCATAGGTGAAGGATAGACAACAAATTTTGAACACATAAGAGATGTGACTACTATCTGTAGTATACATAATATCACAGAAGAAGATGTGGCTACCAAGCTACTAGAAACCTCTTTTAAAGGTAAGTCCTTAGAATGGTTTAGAACTCTTGTTTTTGGTTCTATTAATTCATGGGATGGATTAGGAGATGCACTAAGTAAATACTTTGAGGATAGATTTGACAATCTATCTTTGGTTGAGCAACTAAAAACCATAAGGAGAGATCCTCAAGAATAGATGATAGATTTTAATAATAGATTCCTCAAAACATGGAATAGAATACCTATCTCAGTAAGGCCATCAATTGACCATGCTTTCGTATATTTTTTTCAAATTTTGAATGGTCAAATATATTTCATGATCCAATCCATGGGAGGTACCTCTTTACCTCAGGCTTTTGACATAGTTGTCAAGGCTGGAAATTGTTTGATCTAGGCAGGCATGATAGCCAAAAGACCAACCGTGCCTATCTTTCCTAATCTTCAACCCACTACACCTATGCAAACACCCATTTTTACCCTTATACCTACCATAGTAACACCTAAGGCTGGTATGAGTAGTAAGGAATCAAAAGCGGTCCCTTCTCAAGAGCTACTTGAATTAAGAGACAGTCAGCAAAAGATGCAAAGTCATCAACAAGAAATGACCAACTTATTACAAACTATGACCAAGGAGTTGACTGAATTAAAGAAATAGGATCAGGGGATTGGACTATCCTATCAATAAAAGAATCAAGGTCCTAATCAATAGTATCAAAATCAAGGACAATCTTACTAGCAGAATAGGCCACCATATCAAGGAGGTTATCAGGGACAAGGAAAATTTTTAATCAAAGGCAGTTCCAACCTTATAATTTGACGCCTCTTAACTCTACAAATCTAGTTAGGGATGTGGTCCCAACTCAAAATAATCTTGCTGCAAAGATGGAATGGTGCTATCTTTGCAATCAATCCCATAACCAGACAACATGCTTAAATGGAAGGGTACACCAAGAACTTATGGTGCCAAATGCTTCAAATACACAATCAGAGACCTCTTCTAGTGGGTCAATGCCCCAACAAGAAACATATGCTGATGAAACTGCTCTCCCTAATTGGGAGGAACAAGATTTCAATGGAGTTAATGGTGAATCCCCAATTGCTGCCAACACTAGGTCTAAAAGAAGGACTCAAGACATGGAGAAAATAGGAGATAGGGCTAAGGATTATACATCAGTAGAATCTTCACAACCATTTAATCCTATCATACTAAAGAAGGTCCCCATCATTCCAATCAAGGAAAAACAACCTTCCAAGGAGGTTGATCCTATCATAGTGAAAGCACACCAAAGAGTACACACAATAATGCCTTTCAATATTGTGGACAATATGAAGAGAGAAAATGTTACTATGTCTATGTGGGACTCTTTGGCTATTCTAGGGAAGCCTGAAACCTTGAAGAAGGCTATGGGTGAAGTGTCAACTCCTCAATCAGAAAAAGATACAACAAAGCCAGTGTTGGTCAACACTGATTAAGAAAAGGAGGATCCAAGCAGCAACTCCAAAGAAAATACCATTCAAGGTAGGAAATTAAAACCACCTCCCTTTTATGTATCTTTAATTATTGGAAAATTTTTAGTACATAATTGTATGGTAGATAGTGGAGCTAATAACACTTTCATGCCTAAGAAAGTGCCTGACCAATTGGGACTGAAATATGAACCTTTTCAAAAGAGGGTTACCCAACTTGATGGTTCCTTAGTAAACACAATAGGTGTAGCCAGGGATACTAGTTTAATCCTCCATGCTAGCCCCAATTTCTCTATCCTTCTTGACATATACGTCATAGACCTCCCTTCCTTATTTGCCATATGCTTATGAAGGGAGTTTACAACAAAGATAGGAGGCTATCTTTCTTCCAACTAGTCTCACATGATTTTCCACACAAGGTATGGAACCAATGTTACTATCAAGTCTCAATCATTGGAAACACACCATATAGAACCTTACATGTCCAATATACTCAATACAAGCTACCTTGCACTTGACAGTAATGACTTCCCAATCATCAGAGAAACAAATACTAAAATAGAAGGTATCCGAGATATCTATCTAGATGATTTAGGATCAGAGAGAGCTTTAGAGGCCCAAGGCAATGTCATTTGGGACACTGGTTTGGAAAATTATTTGTTACAAGAACATGAATCCATAGAGCTAGATTTTTTTAAGATAGATACTGAGTTAGAGGATCAGAACAACCAAGTTTGGGAGCTATACTTTGATGGTGTTAGAAGCAGACATGGTGCTGGTGGTGGTGCTATGTTAGTCTCTCCTAATGAGGAGAAGTATTATATAGCCTTTAGGTTCAGTTTCTCTTGCACTAGTAACACTGCTAAATATGAGAGCCTAGTGAATGGATTGGAATGGGAAAGAAAGAGAGGGATCAAAGCCCTAAAATTTTATGGTGACAGTGAGCTGGTTGTCTGCCAAGTAAGAGGGATAAGTGCAACAAAAAATGATAAAATGAGAGCATACAAGCATCGATTTTGGGATGCTATAGAAGATTTCCATGCTTTCAATATTGTTGCTATCCTTAGGAAACTAAATCAGAATGTAGATAGATTAGATGCTATTGGATCTCAGTATGATATCCCTAATAAAATTTCAAAGGAGAGAGACCAAAAACATATTAAAGTGATTGTCAGACATTCTATCCCTAATAATAATATTAATTGGCAAGTGTTTGGCAATGATGAAAAAATCCTGTAGTTCTTATTTGGAGAGGATGTTTTCTCAGAACATAACCAAGATAGACTAATGTAGAACTATGGTGATCAAGTAATGCAACTCAGATCAAATTAGATGCCTTAGGGTCTTGTCACCTTATAAGATATTTTCAACAAAGATTATCAAGTCAAAGGTAGTAAGGTTGGCCTAGTAGTTCAACAAGAGCATTATACTGAACTAAAATTGGAGCCAGGTGAAAGTATACAATTTGGGAAGGTAAATACTGATTCAGAAAGGCAGGCTTACACTTGATTATTTCAAGATTTCAGTGATATAATTGCATGGAAATATGAAGATCTCAAAGGTTTTAATCCATCCCTTTCTCAACATACCATTGAATTAGAATGAAATGCCAAACCAGTTAGGCAAAAGCAAGAGCCTATCAACCCTAAGCTTGAACCACTTATGCACAAAGAAGTGCTAAAATTGATTGGAAGTGGTATCATCTACCCCATAAAGCATACTAGTTGGGTTTCAAACCTTGTTCCTGTTAGAAAGAAGAATGGGGAACTCAGGCTATGTGTTGACTTTGGGGACCTTAATAGGGCATCTCTTAAAGATCACCATCCTCTTCCATATATGGAGCAAATTCTACAATGTGTTTATGGATCTGAGAGATTTTCATTAGTGGATGGCTATTTAGGATATAATCAAATCCTAGTTCATAAAGGAGATTAATATAAAACTACATTTACAACCAAGAGGGGAACCATGGCTTATCAAGAGATGCCCTTTGGTTTGTCAAATGCAAGCGCTACATTTTAGAAGGCAATAGATATGGCCTTTAAAAGCCTCATGTATAAATTTTTACTAGTCTATTTAGATGACATAACTATTTATTCTAAACATGCAGCAGACCATATCAAACACCTGAGGAAAATATTTGAAAGGTGTAGAGAATTTGGGATATCTCTTAATCCCAAGAAGTGTGTGTTTGCAGTTCATGAAGGGAAATTGTTAGGATATATAGTATCCAAGAAAGGAATCACACTAGACCCTGAAAGGATTGTAGCTATCTTAAAGCTACCCCTCCCACATCACAAGAAAGGTCTTCAATCTTTCATAGGAAGGATTAACTTTGTTAGGCATTTATTGTCTAATATTGCAGATTTACTAAAGCCTTTGACAACCATGTTAAAGAAGAATTCAGTTTTTAACTGGAGTAAAGAAGGGAAGCTAATTTCCAAGCTATTAAAGAGGCTTTGACAGAAGCTCCTATTTTTCTAAACCCAAATTTTAGTAAGGATTTTATCCTTTATGCTTATGGAGGGTCTAATTCTATATCTGCAATATTGACTCAAGAAAATTCTAAAGGATTGGAGCAACCTATTGCTTTCTTTAGCAAAGGTTTAGAAGAATATGAATAAAGATATTCTTTTGTGGAAAAAAATGTACTTGCTGTGGTGAAGAGCCTAAAAAAGTTTAGATATCTATTGACTCACAACAAGGTACACTTGAAGGTTACTCATCCAAGTGTCAAAGAGTTCTTGCTTTCTAAAGACCTAAATAAGAAAAGAGTTGGTTTGATTACTAGAGTGATGGAATATGGCATTGACATCCAAACTACCAAGCTAGTTAGAGGAAGAGGTCTTTGTGAGTAGTTGATAGGGGATGAGGGTCCAAAGGATTCAAAGAAAATGAATGCATCCTTAATTATGCATTCAACAGAAGAACATGCCAAGGCAGTAGGTTGGTTGGCTAACATGATTCATTACCTAAAGAAAGGACAATGCCCTATAGATTTAGATTCATCCAAGAGAAGGTATTACAGACTAAAGTCTATCCCCTTTGTGCTGATAGATGAGATTCATTTTAGAAAAGATCATAACGGCGTCCTTATCAGATGCATTGATTCAAAAAAAATAGCAGATGTCCTATTTGAATTTCATGATGGACCTTCTGGAGGTCATTTCTCTCCTAGGACTACTACTTTTAAAATCCCAAGGGCTGGATACTATTGGCCATCTATCTTCAAGGATAGTCATGATTATCTAAGAAAATGCATCAAATGTGCCATGTTTGCATGAAAAGAAAGACTTGTAGCCTTGCTACTTTAGCCCGTTAGAACAGAGAAACCTTTTATGAAATGGGGCATAGATTTCATTGGCATGATTAATCCTTCATCTAGTGTAGGCCATAAGTGGATAATTACTGCAACTGATTATTTCACTAGATGGACATAAGTTTTTGCCTTAAAAGAAGAAAATGAGAGTGTTGTCCTCAACTTTTATGATGACATTATTCATAGGTTTGGTACTCTAGACTCAAGCATATCAGATAATGCACTAGCTTTCACAGGCCTTAAAGTCTCAGAATGGGCAATTAGGCATGGCATTTATCTAAATACAAGTTTGAACTATTACCCTTAGGGGAATGGTTTGGTAGAATCAACTAATAAAAACTTGATTAGGATAATCAAGAAAACACTACAAGATAACCAAAGAGATTGGCACACCAAATTGAAATATGCCTTATGGTTAGACAAAATTACCCCAAAAAAGAACATTGGGAATTCTCCATACATGTTAGTGTATGGAAGAGAGGCTCAGTTATCCATTTTAACTGAATTTCTAGCCTTGGACTTAGCTACTCAATGTGTCTTGTTTGAAGAAGGAGAACCTTTGCAGATTAGCTATGCTCAGATTATGGAATTAGAAGAACACATAGATAAATCCATGAGAAATATGTAATTCCATCAAATGCAAATAAAGAAAAGTTTTGATAAAAGATCCAGGGCTAGGAATTTCAAAGTTGGGGATGTAGTCCTCAAGTGGGATGAATTCAAGGCCAAGCCTGGAAAACATACTAAATTTGATTCCTTAAGGGTAGGTCCATTCATCGTCACAAAATGCAAGGAGCATAATGCATTTCAACTACCAACTCTTGAAGGAAATCCCTTTCCCATTTCTATAAATGGATTCCATTTGAAGCCTTGTTTTGAGATTTGTCCTTCCTTGTAAATATTTGTGAATAAGTTCCCTGTCTTATGTTCCTTCTTTCTAGGTTAGTTTCCTAATTTTCAAGAAGTGCTTATGCATAGTTAGTAGTTCCTCCTCTTGGTTTCAATATGTTTCTGAGGTTCTATTTTTCTAAGAGGATGACTCTATGCCCAATGGATATCAAAGGCTACTGGTTCTCAATGTCTAGTAGGCTGACATCCAGCACAAATTGCTAAGAATGTTACCCAAATTTTCCTCATCTGGTAAATTTTGGCTACATGTGGAGTAAATGTGGCTCCCACAAGGGTAGACCCCAGCCTATGAAGACCTTAAATTTTCTAGTCTTGGTTGTGTCCTCTGTAGTCTTCTCAGTTCCTTGATTTTACCTTGTTCATTAAAAATATTCTAAGTATGAAAACCCTATGAATTTGGTATAAACCCTAGATGTTCAGTGACCTTTTCTATTCTCTCATTACCTTTTCAGGCCCCTTAAGTTCCTTATACTCTATGTGTGCATTTACATTTTCCTTTTGTCTCCTAATCGCATAATCAAAAAGTAATATTCCATATCATCTAGTGACCCTGAGATTACCTTAGTCGCGCAGTCTCCATAAAGAAAGGAATATTCTCATTTGATCAAGAGACTCAACGATGATCGTTGGATCATGTCTGATCAAAGGGTAGTCACATGATCTCTTGAAGTATATTGAGGTTGACTGAATATTTTGATTGATCTTGTGACTCAATGTATTTTTATAACCCATGGGTATAACTTATGTTTATTATAGGTCAGGTTAAAGCCTTTCAGTCGCTAGGTCTCATGATGGGATCAAGGTTAAGAAAAACAATCAGAGATCATGAGACTGCATTCTTGCCAGGTCTCTAAATGAACTCATGGTTAGAGATGGGTTAAGTTAATATCACCGTTGATGTCAGTGTCAGAGGTAATGAAGTAGTGGTAAAAAAATGATAAAGTGAAACATGGAAATAAGTGGACCCAAGTTACATGCATTCAGTCGGGTGATCGCATGATGCAGAATGAATATTCTAATTTATATCATGATTAAGAGACTTCCTTCAGTCACTTAGTCTTGTGAAGGAAAGGAATATGTCAAAAGTATTCAGAGAATCAGTGACTACCATTGATGATAAAGGAGATCCAATGCTTGTCACATGGTCTCGTGATATAGCCAGGGTTAGTAGAAAGACCAGGTGACTCAGCGACAATATGGAAAATGAAACCAAAGGTGAGTCCAGAGTTAGGGCACGGGTTAAAGTCAGACAAAGTCAAAGGATGAGATCGACAATTACATTTTAAAGAGAAATCAATTTTGAATCTCGAATGTAGATGAACTATCCATGCCTCCATTGACCATTGTCTTTCAAACATTTAAAAATTCAAATATCTAATTTGACTAGTTATGACAGAACTGACTTGCAGAGAAGTAGATGGATCAACTGACTTCTCAGAAGCATAGTTATGATGATGGGAAGGATATTCAAATCCATATCAGTTCAAACAAGATATTTTTGAGGATTTTTCTGGATGCATTAATGATCAGAATTGACATATATTACGGTTTGAATTTTTATGCAAGATCTATTTGAAACCCTAATTTTAGGAATCAAATTTGCTCCAAGCCTGCGTGCAAAAGGAGGATGTATATAATAGTTTTATAAGTTGTTGGTAATTAGAATTTTACAGATGTAAAAATTTATCTGAGGCATTATTTTTGCCCTTTAATTTTGGCAATTTGTAATCTTTCATTGGAATCTAGACTTTGTGGGAATTATCTGTGACATTTTTTCTGTCCTCTAATTTCCCTCTTTCTGTATTTTTCTCTTAATGAATATGATACGCTAGTTTATATCAGAGAAGTCTTAGATTCTAGAGCCCTTCTCTTTTTTAGCATCTTTGCATGCTATTGTAGATGATTTGATTTAGATAGTGTTGGATTTTCTTCACCCCTATCTATTTTGTCTCATTTCTTCATCCATTTGCTGAAGTGAACATTTTCTTGCATGTCACAATCTATGTCTAGATTTCTTAGGAAAGCTATTGTTTGTGAAATCTTTTCTTTCCTTGAATAGCCTCTTTCTATTTTAGACCTCTCTATGAAATAATTATGCAAGCCTATTCAAAAATATAGTGTTCTATTAGATCTAAGAGTTTTCATGCTGGTGTAGCCACTGTGTTGTCCTTATATTACTTTCGGTGTATCACCTAGTAGGATAGTTTGCTTATTCAGTTATTTCCCTTTTATGCATTCCTTCTATCCCTTTTCCCTCAAGATTTTACTTTCATGTTAAGAATAAAATTTGGGTGATTATCCAAGAGGAACCAACCTAGAACCTGGAGGTCTCATCTTAGTTAGCAAAGGTCCCACAACCTGGAGATGATTCCCATGTTATACTAGATTATCAAGAGTACGAGAGCTTGACCTAGGGTGTAAAATTTAGTGTATAACAATATCCTCTAGGTAGGGTAGAGTAAATTTCCGTAGAAAGGCCAAAGAGAGGGTATTAAGAAGAGAAAGAGTTCTCTTGAGTGATTATACATCCCCATCAGTAATCCAAGTAAGGAAGGATAAGGAAGTTTTGAAACAAAAAATCATTCACATTGGGCTACCAAATTATTAGGTCATCCTCAACCTCTTGATTGCACACCTTGAGTGGAGGAAGATGCGTGACACCTCATCTATGGAGAATCATCCAATTGATTCCTCAACATCATCCCAACCTTTTTTGTGTCCCGGATTAATAACTCCCATGCATTGGGATTTTTAGTTTTAAGCTATTTTGGTTTCCTTTAGTTAGTTTAAGAAGAGGAACATTTCTCTGACTCTGGGATAGTGTCATCTTGACTCTGGTTTTTGAGAAAGTATATTGGCCCATGAGACCTATAACTGATTTAATGTTTGAAGATGTTAAGTTAATGATCACTGAGCTGTAGAAAGTTAATGCAAGACATTAAATCAATTAATGTATTGTATTGTATTGTCATTGATGTCAACTTGGTATAATATGATTGGTTATATAAATAGTGTCAAGAGTTTAGAGAACCAAAGAGATAAAGGTTATGCTTTCAATAATGCATAAAAGATCAGTATTCACTAAGTGACAACAAACACCGACTAATAGTGCACCCCGATGGATAGAGAACCCTGAGAGGAAAGTCACAGTGATACCCGAGAAAGAAACCCAAGCAAGCATTATTGACGAGAAAAACCAAAGTAATCTGAGAAGAAATGTACAGTGTTTCCTGATGGATAGACAACCCTGATGGAGATGCCTGAGGAGAAATAAAGTGTTGACCAAACTAACAAGGAGTTAAACATCGAAAAGAAATGAAGTTCAGAAATGAAAAAAGACTTAGCTGGCAAGAGCTAAAGAAGGAGTTAACTAGTTTCTTACATTGTTTTCATCAACAATTTAAAATCCAGAGATAAGAAAGATTTTTAAAGCTGTTTTATTCCAGTTGCCTGAGAGAAATCTATAGGGTAAAACTGAAGTAAAGCTTTAAAGAAAGAAAGGCGAGAATGGTGGATCACGCAAAGAACAAGAAAGTCAAAGAATTAGAAATGATGAAAACATGTCTATAAAGAGACAAGATAATTAATTGTGAATAAGGGGTGAATGGAGAAGAGGATGAGGAAGAGAAACTGGTGAAAGAATTCACACAGTCCTGATCAATCAAGCTTAAGAACAAAGCTAATATTTCTACAGACACCGAGCAATAGAGAAGCACAACGTCACTGAGAAGAAAGAAGTGGAGAAAAGGTATTGAAAGGAGACATTGATCAGAAAGGTATTATGAGTTTACAATAGATCTGAACATCTACAAAGTATAGTTATTTATATGAATAGATCATATACTATTTCAGTTTAACCATTGAATCAGAGAAGTCTTTTAACCGAGCAGGATCTAAACAAATCCTTTATATATTGAGATACATCCCAAGGAGTATCAAAAGGTTAATTCATGAATATACCATAGTGAAATTCCAGATATCAAGTGATTAACTGTTAGTGATAAATCCTCTAATAAGGTCACACTTAACAGTGTGTTTGTAACCTTTAACAAGGTTGTCTCTTCTTGAGCTCACTTCAGAAGAGTGAAAATTTTGGATTACCGGTCCAAAGTGGTTTTTCCCTTAACACGGTTTCCACATTAAAAATCCAAGTGTCAATGTGTTTATGAGTCATTATTTTAGTGTTTTTCATTACACATAAATAATTTGGATTGATTAGTAAGTATTAATTTATTTACTGCATTTCGATAAAAGCTAGAAAAGGATAAACTACTTTTCGATAAATCTTAAGAAAAGGGATAAACTGTGAACTTCGAGTAGTAGTTAATTGATTTGATTATTTAAAGGAATTTATCTTGAAGGAATGAAGATAAATAGAGATTTACAATTGTGGTATAAAATTTTTGGACTAATTTTTGAGGCCACTAATTCACCCGCCCTCTTAGTTATTCTGACAATTGGTATCAGAGCTTGTGTTCTTAGATAGAGAGTTTAACAGCTTAAGAAAAAGATCACAAGATGAGAAAATGAGATGTGCCCAAGTTAAACAAGGACAACTTCGCATCATGGAAAATCAGGATAAGAATCCACCTATCAGGTATTGGAAATGATGTTGCTCAATACTTGGATATTGAATATGTGTTGCCTACAAGACCTCACACACTTGAGAAATTAAGAGAAAAGCATGAGCACAATTCTATGATGATAGAACTTGTTTCCTCACTCTCTAATGTTAAATTTGAAGATTTCAAAAATTGCACCTCTACAAAGAAAATGTCGGACAAATTGAAGTTGGTACATGGAGGAGATGCTAATTTACTAAGAGCTAAGGCAAAAATCCTATGAGGTAAATTTGATGACCTAAGAATGAGAGAAGGAGAAAATATCACTCAGTACAGCTGTAGGATAAAAGAGTTAGTCAATTCTATCTGAGGAGTTGGAGGTATACTTGAAGAAGAAACTATGGTAAGTAAAATCATAAGGACCTTACTGCCTGTTTATGCTATTAGAGTATCTTCTATACAAGGAATGAGAGTAGTAGCAAACAATAATGTCACTCTAGATAGTTTGGTTGGTAGATTGATTTCATTTGAGATGAATAACTTTGATAACAGTGTCTTACCATCTATTGAGTCTCCATTCAAATCTTCTTTGAAAATAAGCAATTCAAGTCATAAAATCACTATGAGAAATGATAGTGAAAGTGATAGCGATAACCAAGAGCTTGATGAGATTGAAGCACTAATGGCTAGAAGATTGCAGAGAGGCAACGACAAATACAAAGGTAAATTACCACTTGCATATTTTAATTGTAAAGAGATTGGATACTTGGCTTCTAGATGTCCCAACAAAAGAAAATATGATAGAAGTAATGACATATCAAATGAAAATAAGTTTGATAGAAGTGATAACAGAGATTACCGAAGCAACCAAAAATCTGACATAAGAGATACCCAAGACTAGAAGGACAAAAGGAAGAAAGCTTGTTACCTAGCTAAGAACAGAGCTGGAGATACTGACACTGAATCTGATGAAGAAATTGAGATGGTATTTGTAGCCATGAAGGATGACTCAGATGAACAAGAAAGGTATGTTGAGACTGCACTCATATCTAAGGTTAGTAAGAATGATGTCTAGATTATAGATAGTAGCTGCACTCACCACATGACTAGTGATAAACAAAAGCTTGAAACTTTTGAGTATTATAATGGTGGATCAGTAAGAATGGGTAATGAATCACCTTGTCCAGTTGAAGGTAAAGGAACCATAATGTTGAATAACATGATCAAATGTGAAAATGCATATTGGGTAAAAGGACTTAACTATAATCTATTGAGTGTTTCATAGCTGAATAACACAGGTCACCGAGTAGCATTTGAGAACAAAAAGAAAAATATCTTTAATGAATTAGGAAGGTTGATTGGAATTGGTGAATAGACAAAAGGTAACCTATTCTATGTTGATGATATAAACACCACTTGTTTAATGGCTAGGAATGCAGACTTATGGTTGTGGCATAAGAGATTATGTCATGTGAATTTTGACAACATGATTAAGATAAGAAATAAAAGGAAAGTAAGAGGCTTACTGACAATGTCAAAGCCCGAGCATATCATGTATAAAAATTGTCAAAAAGGTAAAATGACAAAGTCTAGTTTCAAGAGAAAAACCCGTACATCTAATGCTATTCTAGAATTAGTCCATACTGATCTATGTGGACCCATGAGAACAAAGAGTTACTATGGTGATAGATATTTCATTCTCTTTGTTGATGATTATTCCAGAATGATGACTATTATGTTCTTAGACGAAAAATTAGAAGCATTCAAGATGTTTAAATGGTATAAAGCTATGGTAGAAAAAAAGTGGTAAAGAATTTAAATGCTTAAGATTAGATAGAGGAGGAGAATTTGTTTTTGATGAATTCACTAACTTTTGTAATAAACATGGAATTAAAAGACAGGTTTTTGCACCAAGAACACCAGAAAAAAATGGGATTGTTGAAAGAAGAAACAGATACAGTGTTGATTGTGCAAGAATACTGATGATAGAGAAAAGCACCACTCAAACATTGTAGAGGGAAGCTATCAGTACTGTTTTCTACACATTGAACAAAATACAATTGAAGAAAGACACCAAAAAGACACCCTATGAGATATGGTATGGTTACACACCCAATGTAAGTTACTTCAAAATTTTGGGAAGTTAATGTGATATTTTGAAAGAAGATAGAAATGGAAATCTTGAATCCAAAAGTGAAGAGGGTATCTTTCTA
Source organism: Thuja plicata (assembly GCA_018584345.1). NCBI lineage: Eukaryota > Viridiplantae > Streptophyta > Pinopsida > Cupressales > Cupressaceae > Thuja > Thuja plicata. The sequence continues at coordinate 1,689,429 of MU227659.1, forward strand.
GGGTATTCCACCAAGAGAAAGGCTTATAAATGCCTTAAAAAGTCCTCTAACAAAATCATTGAAAGTGAAAATATTAGAATAGATGAATATGCTGAGAAAAATGATGAGGAAAGTAGAAAAGAACCAGAAGACTACAACATGTTTTTTTACATTGAAGAACCTGACACTCTGCCTGAGCAATAGTGTATTGCTCCTGAGAAAAAAAACATTGCACGAGAACATCAGGCTGCAAATACCAAAAATTAGGAAATTGCTCTAAATGATGTTCTGAATGATGGAGATCATAATGAAGGTCAAGATGATGATCATAATGATGAACAAAGAGTTGAACCGATACTTTCCAAGTATGTCAGAAGAAATCATCCATAGAAGCAGATCATAGGCGAAAAGAAGGCTAGAATGAGAACAAGAAGTAAGTCACTAAACACTAGATGTTTGATTTGTGATTTTGAGCCTAAATCTGTTAATACTGCACTTGAAAATGAAGAATGGGTCAGTGCTATGAATGAAGAAATAGAACAAATTGAGAAGAAAAATACATGGACATTAGTACCTAGACCAGATGACAAGAATGTCATCGGTACCAAATGGATATTTAGAAACTAGCTGAATGAGAATGGAGAAGTCACAAGGAACAAAGCAAGGTCAGTATGAAAGGGGTATGCACAAGAAGAAGGTATTGAATATGGTGAAACCTTTGCACTTGTTTCTAGACTAGAAGGAGTAAGAATTTTACTTTCTTATGCTACATTCAAAGGATTCAAGGTATACCAAATGGATGTCAAATCTGCATTCCTAAATAGAATACTATAAGAAGAGGTATACATTGAACAACCATAAGGGTTTGTTGATCCTGACAAGAAAAACATGGTTTGTAGACTACACAAAGCCTTGTATGGATTGAAACAAGCACCTAGAGCCTGGTATGAAAGAATTCTCTCCTATCTCATATAATTGGATTTGTAAGAACAAGTGAAAATAGCAATCTGTACTTAAAAGAAGATTCTGATTATAATATTTTGATTGCTGAAATATTTGTTGATGATATCATATTTGGAGGTAATAATATTCTATGTAAATATTTTTCTAATGAAATGAGAAAAGAGTTTGAGATGTCAATGTTTGGGGAGATTAAATTATTTCTTGGTCTACAGATTCTTCAACAAGATGCAGGCATATATATCACACAATCCAAATACATCAAGGAAATTTTGAAGATATTCAAGATGGAAGATTCTAAGCTAGTTGGAACACCTATGGCAATTGGATGTAAGTTGACAAAAGAAGATAAGTTAAATGAGGTAAATCAGACCTTGTATAGATCAGTGATTGGAAAACTAATGTATGTTGTTCATACTAGACCAGATATAACACATGCAGTTGGAATAGTTGCAAGATTCTGTACTAATCACAAAGAATCACGCATGAATGTTGTCAAAAGAATTCTGAGGTATCTAAAGAACGCCGAGGACTATGGCTTATGGTATAAAAGAGAAAGAAAATTTGAGCTTCAAGTCTATATAGATGCTGACTAAGATGGAAACTTAGATGACATGAAGAGAACAACTGGAGGAGCATTCTTTATGGGTGATAGAATTTTCACATGGATTAGTAAGAAGAAAGGATGCATATCACAATCTACTACAGAAGAAAAATATGTGGCTGATGCTAAAAAATACTCTAACATTGCATGGATCAATCAATTACTAGAAGGTATGAATATGAAATTCTAGAACCAATGATTATCTATTGTGATAATACCAGTGCAATAAACATTTCTAAGAATCTTGTCATGCATGCTAAGACTAAAAATATTGCAATCAAGTATCATTACTTAAGAGAAAAAGTGAAAGAGAAAGAAGTGATATTGGAATATGTTCAATCCAAGGAATAATTAGCTAACATTTCATAAAGACATTGTTGAAAGATACATTTGAGTACCTGAGAAAGAGACTAGGGGTCCAACCATTGTCTATTGGTCACTAAGCTTACTAGGAGGCTACATCAACACACACAATCAGAAGATCATTCATGTTGATGCAAGCAAAAAGAGATGGACTGCAAAGATACATCAGTACACAACAAGGTACATATCTACACTGAACACAAGAGTCATTGTATTTCTGTTGGATAAGGAAATTCAAGGAGTATATTATAAAAAGGTGAAAGTATATAATTTGGCATTGTTGTCGAAGGGAGATAATATCAATATGGGAGAGAGTATCCTGAGAATATCCAAAGGGAGAGATTAAATATGAAATATCTAGCATGATTATCCTAAGGGAGAGATGTCTTAAGGGAGAGAATATATCTATATTGCTATCAAAGGAAAAAGAGATGATCAAGGAGAGGAACAATCAAAGGGAGAGACAACATCAAGAAGAGATTCTACAACATAGGGAGGGACAGAATCAAAAGTTGCTACATCTATCCAGTGAAGGGATTAAAGATTGAAGAAAGAACTCTGTAAGAAAAAAATCTAAGGTAGAAGAGCTTACCGAGAGCCAGACATTTGTATTGGTTATAGAACAATAAATTTGGTAGATTGATGAACTACAATTGATATATTTCATATTGTATTAGTAGTAATGTAGTGTATTTCCATCAATTCCAAAGGGAGATGTTGATGACCTATAACTGATTTCATGTTTGAAGATTTTAAGTTGATGATCATCGAGATGTAGAAATTTAATGTAAGACATTAAATCAGTTAATGTATCATATTGTCATTGATGTCAACTTGATATAATCTGATTGGTTATATATATAGTGTCAAGACTTCAGAGAACCAAAGAGATAAAGGTTATGCTTTTAGTAATGCATAAAGGATCAGTGTTCACTAAGTGACAACAATTACCAATAGACAATGCACCCGAACGGATAGAGAACCCCGAGAGGAAATTCATAGTGATACCCAAGCAAGAAACCTGAGCAAGCATTACCGACGAGCAGAACCAAAGTGACCTGAGAAGAACTTCACAGTGTTTTCTGATGGAGATGCTCAAGGAGAACTGAAGTGTTGACTGAAGTAACAAGGAGTTAAACATTGAAAAGAGATGAAGTTTAGAAATGACAAAAGACTTAGCTGGAAAGAGCTAAAGAAGGAGTTAACTAGTTTTTTACATTGTTTTCATCAACAAGTTAAAAGCTAGAGATAAGCAAGAGTTTTAAATCTATTTTATTCCAGTTGTCTGAGATAAATCCTTGAGATAAAATTGAAGTAAAGCTTTAAAGAAAGAAAGGCAAGAATTGTGGATCACGCCAAGAAAAAGAAAGTCAAGGACTTAGAAACGGTGAAAACATGTCTATAAAGAGACAAGATAATTCATTGTGAATAAGGGGTGAATAGAGAAGAGGATGATGAAGAGAAACTAGTGAAAGACTTCACACAGTCCTGATCAATCAAGCTGAAGAACAAAACTCATATTTCTGCAGACACCGAGAAACATAGAAGCACAACATCACCAAGAAGAAAGAAGTGGAGAAAAGGTATTGAAAGGTGACATTAATCAGAAAGGTATTATGAGCTTACAATAGATTTGAACATATGCAAAGTATAGTTGTTTATATGAACAAATCATATACTGTTTCAGTTTAACCATTGAATCAGAGAAGTCCCTTAACTGAGCAGGATCTAAACAAATCCTTTATATATTGATATATATCCCAAGGAGTATCAAAAGGTTAATTCATGAAGATAGCATAGTGAAATTCTAGATAACAAGGGATTAACTATTAGTGATAAATCCTCTAACAAGGTCGCACTTAATAAAATGTTTGTAACCTTTAACAGGGTTGGCTCTTCACCGAGCTCACTTCAGAAGAGTGAAAATTTTGGGTTACCGATCCCAAGTGGTTTTTCCCTTAATAGGGTTTCCACATTAAAAATACATGTGTCAATGTGTTTACGAGTCATTAATTTAGTGTTTTTCATTACACATAACTAATCTGGATTGATAAGTAAGCATTAAGTTATTTACTACATTTTGGTAAAAGCTAGAAAAGGATAAAATGTGATTCTGTAAATCTTAAGAAAAGGGATAAACTGTGAAATCTGAGAAATAGTTAATTGATATGATTATTCAAAGGCATTTATCTTGAAGGACTAAAGATAACTAGAGATCTACAATTGTGGTATAAAGTTTTTGGATTAATTTTTGAGGCCACTAATTCACCCCCCCTCCTCTCAGTTATTCTAACAGTCCTGGTGTCTATAAATATTGTTAATTGAGACTTTAGAAAGGAAGAAAAGGATTGATAAAATAATATACTTAATTTTGATTTAATATATGTATGGATTTAAAAGAAGGTAGTTTTTATATGTGAATAAAAAATATATTTTTTATCATTTGAGATCTATGAATTTGAAATATGTTTTATGGACTTCTATTGGGATTAATTCTTTATTCATAGTATTTATTTACTTCTTTATAATCTGATCATACACATATCTGAAATGGATTGATATATGAGTTTGTTTGACATTAGTTACTAGAATTAATACAAAGTCTGTGAGCTTTGCCCATTTGAGGATAATATGATTGTATTCATGTCATATTGACGAGTGGATGTTAAATGACTTTCTTAATTTCTAGTAAAAATTATCCCCATAATATTATTGATATTTGATTAATTCCATGATAATCATATAGGGAGTTTCACCTTTAATGCAGAGGGTAAACTATGAGTAGTTCACCCAACTGTTGGTTCAGTTTGATTCTTTCTTAAGTGTGTAATAGAGTCATTGTTACATTGAAATTTATCAAGGAGAAATTTGTTAACCAACTATTTTTGGAGACTCTTCTGGGGAATCTAAATGAACATTATTTAATGCAATAAATTCTCCTTGACATGGGATACAATGGTATTGCAAAATGAAAATATCTTTCATATGTTACAACCTAATTTTGAATTTCAGGATGAGCATGAAGATATCATTAGTCAATTGAATACATTGGCATGACATATGAGAATAAATCCAGAGGATTATAGGAGAGAAATCTTGGTGTTAGGGAAAGAAGAAGATTTAGCTACTAATTTGAGGTTCCTACTGGAAAGGAAAATAAGAAGACAAGCAGAAAATCAACCTAGAAACCAAGCCCTTAACCACACTCTTCAAGCCCCAAGACATCTAGAACACCCAGCCAATCAGTAGAAAATTTTTTATTCCATATTTTAACAAACTAGAGTCAAGGAGATATACTAGATCGTTGAGACAAGAAGGAGTTGTTGATTCTATTAGAATAACTGAGAGGCAGGGTGAATCAGTGGCCTAAAAAATTAATCCAATAAGCTAGCCAAAACTTTATATCTCAAATATAAAACTCAAGTTATCTGTATTCCTACAATATCTACGCCTTTAAATTATCTTATTAAATAACTACCTACTCAGAGTCCACTGTTTATCCTTCTTAAGCTTTACCGATTAGCAGCCTAGTCTTTACCAAAATATAGTAAATAACTTAGTGTTTACTGATCATCCCATTTTAGTAATGTGTAAAGAAAAAAATCAAAGAAATGAATGTGGAAACCTTGTTAAGGGAAAAACCACTTAGGACTGATAACCCAAAATTTTCACTCTTCTGAAGTGAGCTCGGTGAAGAGCCAACCCTGTTAAAGGTTACAAATATACTGTTAAGTATGACCTTGTTAGAGGATTTATCACTAACAATTTATCACTTGATATCTGGAATTCACTATGCTATCTTCATGATAAACCTTTTGATATTCCTCGGGATGTATCTTAATATATAATGGATGGTTAGATCCTTCTCTGTTAAGAGACTTTATGATCCAATGGTTAAACTAAAATAGTATATGATCTATTCATAAATACAACTTAGACTTTAAGATGTTTAGATCTATTTTATCTCATAATACCTTTCTGATCTATGTTTTTTTTTTCCCTTTTCTAGACTTATTTCTGCTCGGTGATGGTATGCTACTCTGTTGCTCAGTTTCCATAGAAATATTAGCTATGTTCTTCATCTTGTTTGATCAAGACTGTATGAAGTCTTCTTCACCATTATTCTCTTCATCATCTTCTTCTCTATTCACCCCTTAATTCATAATGAATTATCTTGTCTCTTTATAGACATGATTTCACTGTTTCTAAGTCCTTGACTTTCTTGTTCTTGGTGTGATCCACAAATCTTGTCATTCTTGATTTTAAGCTTGCTTTAGTTTTATCCCACAGATTTCTCCTTGACAACTGGAATAAAACTATTTTTAAAACTCTATCTTATCTCTGGCTTTTAACTTGTCAATGAAAACAATGTAATCAAGCAGTTAACTCCATGTTTAGCTCCTGCCAGCTAAGTCTTTTGTCATTTTTGAACTTTAGTTCTTATCGGTGTTTAACTCCTTGTTAGATTGGTCTTGACTTTAGTTGTCCTTGGGCATCTCTATCCATTGGGGTTGTATGTCCATCAGGAAACAATATGCCATTCAATTCTTCTCGGGTATCTCTTTGGACCTTCTCGGTAATTCTTTCTTAGGTTTCTTGCTCGGGTATCACTGTGACTCATCTCTTGGGGTTCTCTATCCATTGGGGTGCACTGTCTGTCAATGTTTGTTGTCACTTGGTGAATACTAAAATTTTATGCATTACTGATAGCATAACCTTTATCTCTTTATTTCTTCAAAGTCTTTGACACTATGTATATATAACTGATTAGATTATATCAAGTTGACATCAATGACAATACAATACATTAACTTATTTAATGTCTTGCATTAACTTTCTACATCTCAGTGATCATCAACTTAACATATTCAAACATTCAATCAGTTATAGTTCATCAATCTCTCCCTTTGGCATTGATGGAAACACACTAAATAATACTAATACAATATGAAATATATCATTTGTAGTTCATCAATCTACCAAACTTATTGTTTAATAACCAATACAAATTTTTGGTTCTCGGTAAGCTCTTCTAGCTTAGATTTGTTTCTTACAGATTACTTTCTTCAATATTCATTCTCTCCCTTAGATGGATGTTTCTTTGAATATCTCTCTGATGTTTTCTCTCCCTTTGACTATTCCTCTCCTTGATGATTCTATTTATATATCTTTTTCCTTTGACAACAATAGATAATATACTTTCTCCCTTTGATTCATCTCTCCCTTAGGATACTTCTCTCCCTTTGGATGATTATGATGGATATTTCATATGGATATATAATCTCTCAAGTTATTTCTCAAGCCATCTCTCCCTTTGACATCAATGCCAAACTCTATCTCTTTCTTTTTTTTTCATAATATATTCCTTGAATTTCCCTTTCCATCATCAATACAATAACTCTGGTGTTCAGTACAGATAAGTACCTTTCTATGTACTGATAAATATTTGTAGTCCATCTCTTTTCTTGCATCAACATGAATGATCTTTTGATTATGTGTAGGTTGGTCCAGCCTCTTTGTCAACTTAGTGACCAATAGAAAAGGGTCGTACCCCTAGTCTCTTTCTCAGGTACTCAAATGAATCTTTAGGCAATGGCTTTATGAATATATCTGCTAATTATTCCTTGGATTGAACATATTCTAGTATCACCTATTTCTCTTGTACTTTTTCTCTTAAGTAATGATACTTGATAGAAATATGCTTTGTCTTAGCATGCATGACAATATTATTTGAAATGTTTATTGCACTGGTATTATCACAATAGATAATCACTGCTTCAAGAATTTTCATATTCATACCTTCCAGTAATTGCTTAGTCCATGCAATGTTAGAGCTATTTGCAGCAGCAGCCATATATTCTTCTTCTGCAGTAGATTGTGAGATGCATCCTTTCTTCTTACTTATCCATGTGACAATTATGTCACCCATGAAGAATTCTCCTCTAGTTGTGCTCTTTCTGGCATCTAAGTTTCTAGCCCAATCAACATCTATATAGACTTGAAGCTCAAATTTTCCTTCTCTTTTATACCATAAGCCATAGTCCTTGGTATTCTTTAGATATCTCATAATTATTTTGACAACAATCATGTGTGATTCTTTGGGATCAGTAGAGAATCTTGCAACTATTCCAACTACATGTGGTATATCTGGTCTAGTATGAACAACATACATGAGTTTTCCAATCATAGATCTATACAGGGTCTGATTTACCTTGGTTGAATTATCTTCCTTTGTCATCTTACATCTAGTTGTCATAGGTGTTCCAACTAGCTTGGAATCTTCCATCTTGAATATCTTTAGTACTTCCTTGATGTATTTAGATTGTGTGATATATATGCTTGCATCCTGTTGAAGAAACTATAGACCAAGAAAGAATTTGATCTCCCCAAACATTGACATCTCAAACTCTTTGATAATTTCATTAACAAAAGATTTACATAACATATCATTACCCCCAAATATGATATCATCAACAAATATTTCAGCAATAAAAATATTATCATCAAAATCTTCTTTTAAATACAGATTGCTATTTTCACTAGTTCTTACAAATACAATACTTATGAGATAGGAGTGAAGTCTTTCATACCATTCTCTAGGTGCTTGTTTCAATCCATACAAGGCTTTGTGTAATCTACAAACCATGTTTCTCTTGTTAGGATCAACAAACCCTTCTCGTTGTTCAATGTATACCTCTTCTTCTAGTATTCCATTTAGGAATGCAAATTTGACATCTATTTGATATACCTTGAATCCTTTGAATGTAGTATAAGAAAGTAGAATTCTAAATCCTTCTAGTCTAGCAATGGGTGTAAAGGTTTCTATATATTCAATAGCTTCTTCTTGTGCATACCCCTTGCATACTAATCTTTCTTTGTTCCTTATGACTTCTCCATTCTCATTTAGCTTGTTTCTGAATATCCATTTGGTACCAATGACATTTTTTTCATCTAGTCTAGGTACTAATGTCCATGCTTTGTTCTTCTCAATATATCCCATCTCTTCATTCATAGCACTGACTCAATATTCTTCATTTTCAAGTGCAGTATTAACAGATTTAGGCTCAAGATCACAAAGTAAACATCTAGTGTTCAGTGACTTACGTCTTGTTCTCATTCCAGCCTTCTTGTATCCTATGATCTAGTTCTATGGATGGTGTCTTCTGAAATACTTGGAAATTATAGGTTCAGCTCTTTGTTCATCATTCTGATCATCATCTTGACCTTCATTTTGATCTTCATTGCTTGGAACATCATTTTGACCAATTTCCCAATTTTTGGTATTCACAGCCTAATTCTCGAATGCATTATTCTATTGCTCAAGAGTGATACACTATTACTTGGGTAGAGTGTCAGGTTGTTCACTATAGACAAATATGTTGTAGTCTTTCTATTCTTTCCTACTTTCCTTGTCACTTTTCTCTGCAAATTCATCTACTCTGACATTTGCACTTTCAATTATTTTATTAGAGGACTTGTTAAGACATTTATAAGCCTTTCTTTTGGTAGAATACCATAAAAATATTCCTTCTTCACCTTTGGAGTCAAGCTTTCCATTTCTACCATCTTTCAAAATATAACATTGAGTTCCAAAAATTCTGAACTAACTTACATTAGGTGTGTATCCATACCATAGCTCATAAGGTGTCTTATTTGCATCTTTCTTCAGTTGAACTTTGTTTAATGTGTAGACAAAAAGTACTAACAAATTCCCTCTAGAATGTTTGAGTGATGCCTTTGTCAATCATCAGTGTTCTAGCACAATCAACAATGGATTTGTTCCTTCTTTCAACAATCCCATTTTGCTATGGTGTTCTTGGTGTAGAAACTTGTCTTTGAATTCCATGCTCTTACAAAAGTTAGTGAATTCATCAGAGATAAATTCTCCTCCTCTATCTAATCTCAAGCATTTCAGTTCCTTACCACTTTGTTTTTCTACAATAGCTTTATACCATTTAAGCATCTTGAATGCTTCTGATTTTTCTTTTAAGAACATAACTGTCATCATTCTAGAATAATCATCTACAAAGAAATTAAGTATCTATCACCATAGTAACTCTTTGTCCTCATTGGTCCACATAGATCAGTATATACTAATTCTAGAATGATATTAGATGTATAGGTTTTTCTCTTGAAACTAGACTTTGTCATTTTACCTTTTTGACAATTCCTACACATGACATGATCAAGCTTTGACATGCTCGGTAAAACTCTTTCTTTCCTTTTATTTCTTATCATAATCATGTTGTCAAAATTTACATGATATAACCTTTTATGCCAAAACCATATGTCTTCATTTCTATCCATTAAACAAGTGGTGTCAATATCATCAAGATATAATAGATTACCTTTTGTCTGTTCACCAGTTCTGATCAACCTTCTTGATTCATTGAAGATCTTTGCCTTTTTTTTCTCAAATGCAACTCAGTGACCCATGTTATTCAAATGTGAAACACTTAATAGATTATAGTTAATTCCTTTTACCCAGTATGCATTTTCACATCTAATCAGATTATTCAACATTATGGTTCCTTTACCTTCAACCAGACAGGGTGAGTCATTACCCATTCTTACTGATCCACCATTATAATACTCAGAAGTTTCAAAATTTTCCTTATCTCCAATCATGTGGTGAGTAAAACCACTATCAATAATCTAGACATCATTTTTACTAACCTTAGATATGAGTGTAGTCTCAACATAAATTTCCTCTTTGTTTGAATAATCCTTCATAGCAAAAAATACCACCTCAATATCTTCATCTGATTTGGTGTCAGTATTCTCAGCTAGGTAACAAGCTTTATTCCCTTTGTCCTTGTAGTCTTGGTTGTCTCTTCTGTTAGATTTTCAGTTGCTTTGGTAATCTTTGTCATCACTTCTATCAAACTTCTTTTCATATGATCTATCATTGTTTCTATCTTCTTTTCTTTTGTTAGGACATCTAGCAGCAAAGTGTCCAATCTCTTTACAATTAAAACATACCAATGGTAATTTACCTTTGTATATACCTTTGCCTCTCTGCAATATTCTAGCCATTAGTGCTTCAATCTCATCAAGTTCTTGGTCATCACTATCACTTTTATTATCATTTCTCATAGCGTGTTTATGACTTGACTTACTTATTTTCAAAGAAGATTTGAATGCAGACTCAATAGATGGTAAGACACTATTGTCAAAGTTATTCATCTCAAATAAAATAAGTCTACCAAACAAACTATCTAGAGTGACATTTTTATTTTCTACTGCTCTCATTTCTTGTATAGAAGATACTCTAATAGAATATAGAGGCAGTAAGGTTCTTAGGATTTTACTTACCACTGTTTCTTCTTCAAGTACACCTCCAACTCCTTGGATAACATTGACTACCTCTTTGATTCTGTAACTATACTGAGTGATGTTTTTTCCTTCTTTCATTCTTAGGTCATCAAACCTTCCTCTTAGGCTTTCTGCCTTAGCTCTTATTACATTAGCATCTCCTCCATGTACTAGCTTCAATTTATCCCACATTTTCTTTGCAAAGGTTCATGTTGTAACACCCCAAAATTGGCATCTTGCAACCCTAACCATTTTTGTTGCATTTGTTATTCCTCTTAATCATCAAAGTCCTATTGTACTAGGCAATTTTGAGTTTTGACTGACTCTACTTGACCTAAGTGTCAAATGCAAAAAATCCTAAATATGCATTAATCATATATTATATTTAATTCCTAAATATCTATTGGCTAAACAAACCTTATGATTGAATTAATTTAATTATAAAGTCCTAGCACTTTAATTAAATTAAATTCACCCCTTTTAGCTAAAAGACATAAAAAGGTATTAGTTTATGTTTTAATTCGAATACAATTATCATTAATCCAATTATCATGGAAAATTTCTTAGAAACTAATCTTAACACTATGAAACCTAGAAAATTAACTAATCTCCTAGATAGGAGTTTAGATGTAAACATCAACTTTCATTCGAGTAAAGGGGGCTTCACAATTAAAAATGTAAAGGAATGTTCCACGGACAATCTACCTCCCCCACAAATAGTTGAACCCCCCTGTAAGCCTAATAAGGTAGCTGAGGTAATTGGCAATCAAGTTTTGGTCGCTGAGGAACCTCCATTTTTTATGGAGAATCTTACCCCCCATAATATACCTGCTGAAATCAGCAGACATGATCCTTTGGTTGATAACCATGTCAACCTA
>MU227659.1:1713403-1789355 GCA_018584345.1 Thuja plicata
CATCCATCTCATATCCTTCCATCCCTCTTATCCAATCCACCGCATAAATCCTTGGCTACCATCTTCCTTATCCTCCATATCATCTTCTCTACCATCACCCTATCAACATCTTTGAGCATACTTTCAACGGCCTTGGACTATCATAAAATATACTTCAAAGGAGCACTATCCAAAGAGAAAGAAGCTTAAGTTCCTACATAAAATCAAAAAAGAAGAAAAAATGCCTTGGTGAAAACTTGGTAAACAAGCACCTTGGTAGAAAAAGTAAAGATAAATTAATCCGTCCTATAGTGAAAACCACTTCTTTTTGCACCTTGGATAAGTACCATGATGAAAACCTGGCAAATAGACATCATGCATAATTCCTCCTACTTGCATTCTTCACTTGGGGGCATGTTCCTTCCATGTCATCTTCTCCCATCATATCTTACATCTAGCTAGCTCGTGAACATCCATGTTCCTTCTGTTGATCTTGACAAGGTTGAGCCTATCCATGAGCATCATGTATCCTGACATTCATGATCCCTTCCATCAGCCTATTTAATTTCTCTCATGCATGCTACCCTATCATGATCTTGCTTATCCCAAGCCTATCCTTCCTATCTCTGAGCATTCCTACCATAATCCAAACCATCCACTTATATCTCCATCACTTGTTATCCCGATTGCGCTATCATAGCTATATCTTATCCTATCTAATTGACCCCTTGGTCTTGATCAAAATTGAAAAATTATTTCTCAAAATGTCTCTTGAAATGTCCACTCTTTTGGACCACATGATTTTCATGACATCAGGTCATTACCCTAAATGCTATACAACATCACTCCATGAGCCTACAATGCTATATTATTTTTTCCCTAGCTTGGGTAATCTTGAAGAGACTGTCCTTGAGGGTCACATTCACCCTCTTCATCCATCATTGGCTATTCATCTCATACACTAGCTTTCTAATCCATCTACAATGTCCTACACCTTGCTAGACATTGGGGCAAACCATTGTGATCTTGCTTGAGATCGACTAATCTCTAAAAACCTTAAAATTGCAAAAATCTCTAAAAATCTAAAAATTGGAAAATGTCCTAAAAAATGATCATCTTAGTGAAAACCTAGCAATAGGCACTTTGATGTATCTCCATAAAAAATTATATATTCCAAAAATATAAAAAAATTAAAAATTAAAAAATACAAAAAAAAAGAGAAAAAGAGAAAAGGTGCCATTGATGAAAACCTGGCAAACAGGCGTCATGGTAGCAAAAAAAGAATTTTTTCCAAGAAGGTGAAAACTTGGTAAACATGCACCTCTTGTTTCACATTTCTATATCTATCGCAACACCACTTGGCTTTATGCATTTTCTTTCCTACTTTCCTTCTTGCATTTGTTTTTCGCATGCTTTCAGTTCCCGTCAAGACACCAACTTACATGGATTGAAACTAGTCATACTATCAAGGAAACCCTCCTGGTCTAGGGGGCACTATCTTATCACCTTTTAGGATCTTCTTTGTGATAGTCACTAGTTGTTCTCACCATGTCTGCCTATTGTCGCCTAGCTTATACTGAGTTCTCTCTTCTTGAGAATCTCCCTAACATCAGTCACCAGTGGTTCTCACTACGTCTGCCTACTAATGTATAGCTAGTCCTATGATCTCTTCACTTGAGCATCTCTCTCACAAAATTCACCAATGGTTCTCACCATGTCTATCTACTGTCGAGATTGCTTGCATCTATTATAGTTGGAGTTATACTCAAATGCTCTCTCTATCGATACTCGGTCTTGACAATTCTTTGCTTTAGTTTGTACATAGCTTTCGGTCACTTTCGTGACACTTGGGTTCCTTTGTGAACCATACTGACTTGACATTGCTTCAGTGTCATACACCTAGGGGAAACCAAATCGAGTTTGTCCTCACAACATATGTCAAGTCAGTCATCGTTATTTGGGGGCATGGGTCCCCCATTTAATCACATCTTTGGTTTACATCTGAGTCAGTAATCTTGTCACTTCTCAAGGACAACTCGCTACTGACATAAACTGGTGTTTTTCAACACCACCATAAACAATGTTTTTCAACACTATCTTTGGACACATCTATGTTTTTTTAACACACATCAGATATCTGAAACGTAAACATCTATCGATAACAATCAAACACAATGCACTCACAAGCACAACTGTGTTTTTCAACACCTCTAAACATGAACATATCCAAAAAATTTGAAACTGGCTGAGCTATGATTGAATCTTTCTTTGTATGTTGTCTATTCTCATGGATTTCATTGATATTTTCTTTGTATACTACTTGTTGGTGTACTCTCGATGATCTGGCAATGTCAAATAAACAAGGTGTATGTGATAAGAGCTCCTGCACTAAGGTGAGAAAGCCTCACATCCCTTGATCTTATTTATTTGTACGCCATGGTGAGGTCGATACTATCTCCTTGACTGTTATTGCTCTGTTTGTTTAAACATGAATGCATTGATGGTTATCTTTGCTTTAAATTCCTTGATATTGGTGTATTCTTGCAACATTAACTGGAAACAATGTTCAAGTCATCTTGGCTTTTGTGCCCTAGTGCTTACGTTTGTTTCCTACATTTTATCTAATGAAATTCATATTCATATTCTTATCATTTTAGTGGCACCAGTAAGGGTTGTATCAACTTTGATGTTCTAAAAAATTCTCAATGATGATGATTATACGATGGGTCTCACAACCATGTCCTAGGGATTGCATCTAGCATAGAATTGCATTTTCATTCTAGACTTACATTGTGGTAGAAATTTGATGTTCACTTCATTGCATTCTCCTGGGTTCATACATTGGGGAGTTCTTCTTCACTATCCTGGTTTCATCACGACTGCATAGGTCTTCGATCCTTGCTCTTGATTCTTCACATGTTCTTTTGGTTAGCATTCGTCATCCTACATGAGATGTTAGTACCATACACATTACATATTCACAACTCATTATAATCTACACATTGCATTAACATATTCTCATTCATAAAGTGCATTCACGTCCATCATTTGCATACATATTTGCATCTACATACATGTGCATTTCATACATTTACATATATTCCATACATGTTCATACATTTGCATACATTCTACATCATCTAAACGTCTAAGCATATAGGAAACATCTCATAAAAGACAATATGACACATGTGATGATACCAAAAGATGAGCTCATATATATATATATATCCAATGTGTTGATACAAATACAAAATGGTGCTACTCAAGCATGATCTATCTCAAAATAATGATATAATACATGGATGCCAATGCATTAGATACATCCTATGATCTCATCTATCTATCAATCAAAACTAACTTTGGCCTTCTCCCTTGTCACCTGGAGGAGGTGGAGGTGGTGCCTATGCACCCTCTGACCCTCTAGCATGTATCAAGAATCTAGCAACTTGTGATGCCTCATCAGGCACCACCCCTATATATGATGCATAATAGTATGCCGCTTAAGCATTCTGATGTCAGATCTCCTCCTATGCTGCCCATAGCTTCTCTCGGAGATCATGCACCTCATGTTCTCTGTCTAAGAGTTGTGCATCTCACACGGCCACCTGTACTGTCAAATATCTGACTTGTCTGGTCAGCTACTTGACCCTCTCTCTATCTCTGTGCGGGGCCTCCTGTGCCTGGGGTGGCGCATCACCCTATCTTGGCTCCTGTATAGGCTGGTCCTCCTGCATCGGGTCCTCCTGTGGGACCTCCTGCTGCTCCACCTGAGCCTGTATATCCTCAAGATGTGCTTCCATCCTCCTCCAAATCTACTTCCTGCTGCCACTGGCACCGGGATATATTTTCATCTCACGCGCCGGTATGTCCACCTGTACTATACATGGATGTGGCACCAGCTGTGGTCTCTGCTGTGGTGGGGGCATCGATACCTGTAGCTATACTACCTATGGTGGGGGCATCGACACCTGTTGTTGGGCCACTTGTGGGGGTACTACCTGCCATCCCAACTGGATCTGTAAATCTCAGGAATGGATGTGTAAAAAAGTGATCCTGATACTCTGCGGTTATGCTGCCATCTGCTACATCTCTCAAGTAGTCCCACTGTACCGGGGCCAATGCTCGTATATTAATCATCATCTACCCTTGGTCTAGGTTCGTCAGCCAACCCCTCCTCACCTCATCTGTGAATCAAGCATATGCAGTATACTCCTATGAGATATCCTGAGGATGACCAAACTAACGCCATACCCGCTCCTACGGGAATCTCTCTATCACTGTAATGGCTCAGCCAATCATAGCACATGAACAAAACATATAGCTGAGCTACTTTGTAGCATCATCCCATACCTCTTAGTCTCTACAACCTCCAGACTACCGCTACTAGGTCATCAAGATGGGCTCGCCACTGATCTATCTTACCCAGTGTTGGCTAAGTAATCATGCCCTTGTATCTGCAGATATATTTCTCTAAAGGCTGCCTCAAGTCCTCGCATATTGGTCGAGTCATGGGAAGGTGCCCCCATGCCCATACCTATAGAAAAAATACTCTGGCTGCCATAATCTTTACCTCTCAATAGATGATCTCATGCATCTTGTGATACATGTGGGCCAACATGCACTGACCCCATCCATAATGTCTCGACTGGGCTAGCATCTACTATAGCATCATGCCCCAGCCACACTCCAAACCATGCTATCCATGATTAGGCATCAGATAAAAACCTAGGAAGCATGCTAATACCATTGGTAATCTATGTGTGGGTTTGTACACACTGATAAGATCCTCCCATGGGATAGCCCTCCCCATGACCAGGTTGTCCTGTAAAATCTCTCTCAGGGCCAGTGTCCCTAACTTGGCCTGCACCTCATACTCCACCCTGGCTCCATGAAATGGAATCCCCAATATCCAATAGATATCCTCGGGGGTCACGGTCATCTCAACCTGTGGCAGATAGAAAGTGTTCATTTCCAAATGGAAACGCTCAACAAGTGTTCCCAATAATCTATGATTTACCTGAATCTCGGGTACATCACATAGAGAGGTCAGGCCCAAAGTACCCAGATGCGCTGTCTTTACGTCATCTAACTATGCCACTAGTCTGCTGATGGCTGGGTGGTGTGATCTGAAGGTGATATCTGGAAAGTCAATCTGCAAAACATGCAAACAACAGTGCATGATCAGTAATCTGAGATAATCCAAGCATAACAAGACAATTAAGCATTAAAGACATCCTACAGACAGGAACAACGTTGATGCAAATGCTATTGGACGCGACGCAGACTGATTTCATGTTCTAATTGCTCACTTTTCTCCATGCAAAGAAACAAATTTTTGCGCGACAAAGTACTCTTTCATGCGAAGAATTTTTTTGGGTCGTGCGATATTTGATGTTCACACAAACTTTTTTATGACCTATCACGCGAGAAAACACCCTATGGAAGGGTTTCTCGCACGAACATGGGTACTCTCCCATGCGAGATTTCCCACAGTATGGCACGGGAAGGCACTTTCTCGCGTGAGATTTCCCAGCGAGCCACATGAAGAAACTACTTCTTCGTGCGAAATCCTACAGACAGTTTTCTAAAACAAGATAAAACTTGCAAAAATTGACAGAAATGAATAAAATTTGAAATGTTGGCGCGGATTATCGACCACTTACCGGAGGTCTGTACGCTGTCGATCGACTATGCCTCCTAGATCACTTGAATTGATGCATGCTGTAGGTGACCACCATTTTTTCTCAGAGCTCAATTTGTAAAGTCAAAAGGCTGAAAAGATTTGAAAATGACCTTTTGGTCCATATATAGCTTTTGACCTAATTTTTCAAAGTGCTTCATTTTGCACAAAAACTTCACCATTACCTAATTTTTCAAAGTGCTTCATTTTGCACGAAAACTTCACCATTACCTAATTTGACTGCTCTGAATCCATTTCTATGATCGAAAATGAAATCTGACACTTCTATATAGCTCAAAATAGCATTTTAAATTTTTTGGGACCGACGCAATCATACACTTGTGCAGTCAACTTTCTGACGTTGCTTTCTTGTCAGAATCATATCTTATCATCATTTTTTTCTCGAGTCTTTGAATTTTTTCCTCAAAAGTCCACTTTGGTCAACTTTGGTCAACCCTAGTTAAACTTGGTCAACTCAACCTTGAAATTGATTCTGAATCTTCCAAATTCTTCTATCATCTATTCTGAGTTCTTCTTGATCTTTGATTTCACATCTATCTACAATTTTTTCGCTCTCCATCATCATTATGACATGTCACATTTTCATTTCGCTCCCGAGGGGGCAAGATGATTACATCATTGAATCTATTTTATCACTCTGATCTAATATTCAAAAGTCCTCATTGATAGGGGCATCTCATCACTTGAGGCATGTTCATTTTTTTGTACTTCATAGTCAAAACTGGATACTCCATAATCAATAAGGGCATCTTTTTTCCTTACATCTTATCAAATCTATTAGGTATCAGGGAAATCTAACTCGAATCCCTGAGGATCAAGCTTCATTCTGGAGATGGTTCTCGAAATCTCAATCTATTAAGTGTCTGAGAAATATAACTTAGATTCTTGAGGATCAAGCTTCATTTTGGAGATGATTCTCAAAAACTCATCTATTGGGAATTGGGGAAATCTAACCCTGACTCCTGAGGATCGAGCTTTGTTCTGGAGATGATTCTTGAAAACTCAATCTGACCAGTGTCTAGGCAATCTAACCTAGATATTGGAGGACTAAGTTTCATTCTAGAGATAGTCCTAAAAACCTCTATTTACTATCTTTTGAGATAGGTATCGGGGCATTCTAACCCTAACTCCTGAAGGTTGAGCCTCATTCTGGGGACAGCCTTGTGAAAGATATCAATCTAACCAATGTCTGGGCAATCTAACCTAGATATTGGGGGACTAAGCTTCATTCTGGAGATAGTCCTAAAACCTCTATTGACCATCTTTTTGGATAGGTATCGGGGTATTCTAACCCTGACTCCTGAAGGTTGAGCCTCATTCTGGGGACAGTCTTGTGAAAGATATCAAATCTATTAGGTATCAGGGCATTCTAACCCGGATCCTTGAGGATCAAGCTTCATTCTGGAGATGACCCTCAAAAACTCTATTTTGACCGGTGTCTTGGCAATCTAACCTAGACTTTGGAGAGTTAAGCTCTGTCCTGGAGATGGCTTTGAAATCTTCATCAATCAATCTTTGCATTATCAATTGTTGAAATCTATTCTTCTGTGCTTCAAGCATCAGACTATTCTTTGAATCAATGCACTGCTCGCACATCAATTCAAAGAGGGGCAAAATGTAACACCCCAAAATTGGCATCTTGCAACCCTAACCAATTTTTTTGCATTTGTTATTCCTCTTAATCATCAAATTCCTATTGTACTAGGAAATTCTAAGTTTTGATTGACTCTACTTGACCTAAGTGTCAAATGCAGAAAATCCTAAATCTGCATTGATCATACATTATATTTAATTCCTAAATATCTATTGGCTAAACAAACCTTATGATTGAATTAATTTAATTATAAATTCCTGGCACTTTAATTAAATTATATTCACCCCTTTTAGCTAAAACACATAAAAAGGAATTAAATAATATTTAATTATTAAATAAATATCCTCATTTCAATAATTGAATTTAATTATTCAGATAATTGAGAAAACCCTATTTATGAGGCCATATTTATTTGTTTAATTAAATATTCTCTCAAAATATTTCTTCTATTCAGAAATAGAATCTTTGAATTAATTGTGCTTTAAAGAGAAAGAAAACAATTAAAATCAAATAAAAATAGTTAAAATCAAAGAAACAAAACAATTAAAACAAAGGGAAAACAATTTATTGTTTTCTTTTAAATAAAGCTTTCTAATTTAAACTGGCTTTTCTATCTTTTTTATTTCAAAGAAGAAAGTTTCTATTTTGATAACCTCTGAGTCTATAAAAGAACTCTCATTCCTCATTCAAAGCCCCTAGAGAAAATATGCATTGTTAGAATATTAAATTGTTTCTACATTTTTATCATCTCATTTCTAGTTAAAAGATTTCATTTGCAATAGAATAATTTCAATTTTTTAGAATAACTGCATTGAAATCATGTCTTAGATTAAGCTTTCATCTTTCAATTCTTGGAATAACCTTGCATTGCATTGCATTCATGGAGAAAAACCCTTCATTCTTAGATTGGTCTATGGTTGTGAGACTCTTGTTCTGAGAGCTATTTCCAAACCCCATCAGGATAGAAGCCAACAGGTTGAATCATAAAGACAGACAAGATGAATAATCTCATATTCATTCTTGTGTGTATCTGATGAATAAGGACTATGTTGAAGTGTATGGTTGATTGACAAGGCCAAATTTACCACATACACATGTTTTGACATCTTCATATTCAGCATCAAAGAGTGGGGAAGCAAGTTATATCTTCATATAATTTTTCTCATGCGTTTCTCTCAATTGATCAAGTGTGTGAGGTAATGTAGGAAACACATATTCAGTATCCAAGTATTGAGTAACATCATTTCCAATACCTGATAGGTAGAGTGTTATATTTCTTTCCCATGATGCAAAGTTGTCTTTGTTCAACTTAGGCACATCCCTTTTTCTCATCGTGTGATCTTTATCTTAGGTCTTGAAACCTTCATTTGAAGCACACAAGCTCTGAAGAGGGGGGGCAGGGGGGTAAATTAGTTGCCTCAAAATTTAATCCAATAAACCAGCCAAAAATTTATATCTCAAATATAAACCTCAAGTTATCTTTAGTCCTACAAGATGTATGCCTTTAAATTATCTTATCAAATAAATACTGCTCTGATTCCACTATTTATCCTTCTTCTTAAACTTTACCTATTAGTAATCTAGTCTTTAACAAAATACAGTAAATAACTTAGTCTTTACCGATCATCCTATTTTAGTAATATGCAAAGAAAAACATCAAAGCAATGAATCATAAACACATTTGACACATGTATTTCTAACGTGGAAACCCTGTTAAGGAAAAAACCACTTGGGACCGGTAACCCAAAATTTTCACTCTTCTAAAGTGAACTGGGTGAGGAGCCAACCCTGTTAATGGTTACAAACACACTGTTAGGTGCGAACTTGTTAGAGGATTTATCACTAACAATTTATCACTTGATATCTGGAATTCACTATTCTATCTTCATGATAAACATTTTGATACTCCTTGGGATGTATCTCAATATATAATGGATGGTTAGATCCTGCTCAGTTAAGAGACTTTATGATCTAATGGTTAAACTAATTAATATATGATCTGTTCATAAATACAACTTAGACTTGCAGATGTTCAGATCTATTGTAATCTCATAATACCTTTCTGATCAATGTTTCTTTTCTCCACTTCTTTCTTCTCGGTGATGTTGTGCTTCTCTATTGCTTGGTGTTCACAAAAATATTAGCTCTGTTCTTCAACTTGTTTGATCAGGACCATATAAAGTCTTCTTCACTAGTATTCTCTTCTACATCTTCTTCTCTATTCACCCCTTCATTCATAATGAATTATCTAGTCTCTTTATAAACATGATTTCACCATTTCTAATTCCTTGACTTTCTTTTTCTTGGCATGATCCACAAATCTTTCCATTCTCACTTTAAAGATTGCTTTAGTTTTATCCCGCAGATTTCTCCTTGACAAATGGAATAAAAATATTTTTAATGCTCTAGATTATCTCTGCCTTTTAAGTTGTCAATGAAAACACTGTAATCAACCAGTTAACTCCATGTTTAGCTCCTGCCAGCTAAGTCTTTTTTTGTTTCTAAACTTAATTTCTTATTGGTGTTTAAGTCCTTGTTAGCTCGTTCTTGACTTCAGTTGTCCTCAGGAATCTCTGTATGTTGAGGTTGTCTATCTGTCAGGCATCACTATGACATTTAGTTATGCTCAGGTATCTATTTGGTTCTTCTCAGTAATTCTTTCTTGGGTTTCTTGCTTGGATACAAGTGTGACTCCTCTCTTGGGGTTCTCTATTTGTTGGGGTGCACTGTCCGTCGGTGTTTGTTGTCACTTGGTTAATACTAAAATTTTATGCATTACTGATAGCATAACCTTTATCTCTCTTTTTTTTTGAAGTATTTGACACTATGTATATATAACCAATCATAGTATATCAAGTTGACATCAATGAAAATACATACATTAACTTATTTAATGTCTTGCATTAACTTTCTACTTCTCGGTGATCATCAACTTAACATCTTCAAACATTCAATCAGTCATAGTTCATCAGATTCTATTTTTGAACCATTGAAAATCTAAACTTTTCACCGAGCCTTACACCCACTAGATGATCTAGAAGTAGACCTCTGTCTCCATTTAAAATTACCATCTCTGTAGTGTGCCAAGAATTAAAATTTCATTTTTTCATCCTCCCCATTATTATAAACTTTATTCCTTATACTCAAGTAAGACCCAACCTTGGGGATAAACTATATGTTCTTTGAAGTTAGGATCTCAATTTAATGCCCTACCAAAATGAGAAAAAGAAGTTTTGCCTAAGTTTAATAATGATGGTAAGAAGACAACTGATGAACATCTGAATGATTTTAATGTAGCATGTGGAGTATTGGTAGTTCAACATCAGGATGTGGCTATCAAAATATTTGTACAAACTCTTATGGATGTTGTCACATAGTGGTTTTACCATTTACCTAAAAAATGTGTTTCTAATTGGAATGGCTTGAAGATAAGGTTTGAAATGAGTTTCAAGTGAGATGAAGATGAACACTCACTATTAGCTCAACTAAATCAACTAAATAAAGAAATACATGAACTGATGAGGGAATATCTGGGGGCATAGAATTGATGATTAAGAACATATGATTCTTAGACATAGGTCTCTTTGTAGTATGAAAGAAGAAGACAAGCTGAAAATCAACAAAATTCCTACTATAAAGAGACCTACGCCTGAGAATCAAATGTTCTTTTTTTATCAATTCTATGACCCTAAATATTAGCTTCCATATTAGAATAGAGAGAGAGTGGTTATCCTAGAAACAAGACAGACTCTAGCGATTGAATTAGAGGATGACCTTATTACTGCCAGTAAATGGAAAAAAGAGGTTCAAATGCCTAATGCTCAAACTTTGACATCCTTTGATCCCATATTGCAGAGATTATTAAATGATTTAATCTCCATTAAAATATAGTTACCAAAGGGCAATGCACCATTTAATAAACCCTATCAAGATATCCCAAGAAGAAACTCTAGCCAATATGTGGGCCTTAGTGGTAAGATATTGCAGCTCCCACATGCTCAACAGAGGCTAGTGATTGAACCTCTTGGTGGGAAGGGTAATATATGCATTTTTCACTTGACCAATGATCAGGACGGTATCTCTTTCCCAGAGATGGTTCAATATGTGTAGATGGATAGTCAGAAATGAATGGTGCAAGAAGTATTATTCAAAGATGAGGAAACTCCTAAACAACCTAATGACTCTATAAATTGTTTCCTCGAGTATGAATCTGATTTTGAAAGGGGAGGTGACATTTTGGTAATACTGGAGAATCCTTCATGCACTGTTCTAACAAGGAACTAATGCAATTCTAAATCTTACTGCAATACATCATCTCCAAAGGTGCTGAAAAAAGGTAAAGAGCCTCTCACTTGAACTTATTGTCCAAAGGTTCAAATTTAAATAACTCCACATGTTCAATTGTTAAAGAGGTTTGAGTCTGATACTTCTTTCGATATAGTTAAATTTTGAAAATTATCTAAAATCCAAATTTCTCATGTGGAATACCTTAGAACGAACCGAAAGGAGTTGGATAAATTGGTTGAATATGTAAGAGGTAGTCAGTCCCAACCTGAAACTGTAGGTAAACAATTGATTAATATCTCTTCTTTAGAAATTGGTCAATCCTCTTTAATTAAATCCTTTTTTGTTGAATCTGAGCCCAAAACCCATTTATTTAGTGAGTCACCTCACTCACCATATTCAAAACATGAGTCATTTTATATTTTCTTATTCATACATGGTTATAAATTAAACAATTATATTATTGATTCTGGGGCTTTTGACAATATCATGCCATCTTCAGTTGCTAAAGCCCTATATTTTCCCCTTACCAAGACTTTGTTAGGTGTTATTCAATGTATCTAAACAATTTCCCCTACTTGGTCAAATAAAGGACACCCAAGTTTCTTTAGTATCTCACTCTAGTAAGAAACTTAAATTGAATATTTTGGTCACCGATATACCAACCAATTATGGTATTCTCTTAAGGAATTTCTGCAGGGATTTGGGGTGTGAAATCAAAATGGATTGGTCCCAGGCCACTATACCAGTAGGGAAGGAAAAGATGACACTTCAACCTGAAGGGAAATCCAAATACACAATATTCCCATCAGAGGATCCCATTCACAAGTTTTGTATCATGGCTATGAATTTGATAACAATATGATCCTACCCAATGGAGATGTTGTAGAACCTGAGTCTATTTGTGACCATGCATTATGGATTAGGGAGTTCGATGGCAGTTTCTCGTTAGCTGGCTCAAGGGAAAGAGTGGTTTTAATATAACTACAAGGTGAAAAATTCCCTTTCTCCTTTAAGTTGGATTTTACCAACACAAATAACATCACAAAGTATGAAGCCTTATTGCTAGGGTTGGAAGAGGATAAAAGAATGTGAATTAAGATGTTGAAAGATAAAGGTGATGTAGAGATTATTGTGAAACAAGTAAGGGATCCGCTTCTCTATTTCTCCCACACCCTAAATTTAAGGAAGATACATACAGAATTGAAATAGTTCATTGACCTAATGCATTTGATAATTATGAATATTGGAAAGTGTTTTAGAATGATAAATAGATTGATAAGTTTTTACAAAATATGGATATGTTTATGCATACTTTCTTTGAAGGGTCAGAGTGATAATCCTTAAATGATCAGAAGTTTTCATTAGTATAATAAGAAAATAGTCTTTGGACCATTGGTCACATGATCATCGAGCAACAAATTTCACCAAACACAGTGGTCACCAAAATGGTCAAATACAGTGGTCACCAAAATGGTCAAACATAGTGCTCACCAAAATGGTTAAGTGTAGTGATCACCAAAATGGTTAAGTGCAGTGATCACCAAAATATTTTGAACACCGAGCGTGGTGATCACCGAGCACCAGTATATAGGGACTTCATCAAGCACAATTTACAAAGACATCACCAAGTATAGTCTACAGAGACATCATCGAACACCAGTCTACCAAGAGACAATTTTATTCCTGAGAAAAGCAGATCTCAAACCACACGCCAGCTAAAGAACTTTAATCTTTAAAATAGCTTTATGCTTAGCTGGATAACCATTTTTTGTGGATCAAGAACAACGTAATATGTCGATGCAATTAGTTAACTGATTGTATTCATGCAAACTAGGAGATCAAGGTCAAGTTGTAAAACTTTGATCATTAGAGGTATTCAAGAAAAGTGTGAAACCTAATTAGGTCAAGACATTGTATATATAGATGGATAATCAATCAAGAACATGATGATTGTAGCCACATAAGGAGATCTATGGATCAGATAGAGAGTTTCATATAGAAGGACAGTTAAAGAATAATTTAGTTATGAATAACTATATTCAAGGCTATCGAGAAGAACATAGATATTATCCATCACAATAGGTGATATACAATTTTGTGAACTTAATGGATCTGTAATAAGAAATTCAAGATTGAAAGCTATCAAGTCATCTATATTTTTGTCTACTCTCTAACAATTGTATCAAAGATAAAAAATCCTTCAAGAAGGTGGACTTTACAGTCTTATTGTAAATCTCTTAACCGAGTGCACACATACATTGTGTTGCTGAAATCTCTTAATCGAGTAGACTTAAAAAGTCTAACATGTTACTCCTAACAGGGTAAGATCATCAGAATTGATCACAACTTGTAGCCTTAACTGAAACATTCCATTTTGTAGATAGTGAAGCTTTGTGGGTTTCATCCCCACTGCAGATTTTACCTTCTAACAGGAGTTTTATGTGTTATCAATTCTTGTGTCATGTGTAAATGAGTTTCATGAATGTTTCTATGTTTGTTTACATGCACTTACATTTATGTTATGATATTGCATGCATAAAGTAGAAAATCTACAATGGTCGGTTATGCAAGCAATGATTACTAAGGTTTAAAGTGTAAATTTTTTTAAGGGTACTGATTTACCCCTCCCCTCTCAATAAAAACCTTTCCGGTATTCCAACAATTGGTATTAGAGCTAGATCTCTTATTTGGAAAAGTTTAATCACTTGAGAGAAAATATCATACAATGAAAGGCATAAGCTTGAAAAAAATATTGAGAATCAAAAGTTGAAAATATATATTTTCTTTGAGAAATACAAAGAGGCAAGAAACAAAATGAAAAAGCTATTGGCTGAAAGAAAAGTCATGGCATCTCGCTACAATGAAATTGAATATCATGAAGAAGAGATACCTGACCTATTTGATTCATCTGGATCTGGATCTGGTAATACATCTAACACATCTAAAGGAAACATTACAAATCTAAATGAAATCAATCAAAATCTATCTAAACAAGTAAAAGTACTATAGATCGGTCAAGAGACATAGATGGTAAGGATGATTGATGTTATGAATAATTCAAGACAAGCTGAACAAGAAAGAAATTTAGCTATTGATGACAGGAGAAAGATAACTGAAAAATTACAAGAGAAAGAATCTGAGATACAGAGACTTACTAAACATCACATTGAGATCGCCAATCAAATAGTTCTTATGAGTCATGAGTCAAACCAAGTGATTATAGAAATTAATGGAAAATTAGAACTTATTGGTGAACTAAAATAAGAAAATGAGAAACTGAAGCATGAAGAAAAGATTCAGAAATAGCATAATGATATGATCAAGAAAGCTGAAGACAGTACAAAAAGAAAGGATGAATTTCTAAATGGACAAAGAAGACTCAACAACAATACCATTTTAGGGTATATTGAGCTTGAAGAATCATCAAACTGAGCTGATCAAATGAATGTCTACTCAAATCCAAGACCAAAGAAGTGTTCATGTAATCACTATGGAAAACCAGGCCACACATCAAATGTTTGCAAGAGAAAATAAAAAGGTATTCCTAAAATTACTTCTACATTCATAGGTAATTGTTATAACTATAAGAAGCATGGAAACAAAGCACATGAATGAATATCTAAGCTGAACAAACCAAAGAAGAAATATTACATGGAAAAACATTTCTCTACTTGCACCATGCATGGCCACACATTTCATGAATGCAAAAAAGGATAAAGCAAGTCTAGAAACCCAAAGAACAAGAAAATTCATATCAACTGAGAAGAGTCGGTAATACATATGTTTGGGATTACAACACATGGGAAAATTGCATAGTATGTGGTAGATATGGACATATAGCTGCAACCTATATGAGGAAATGGATAAGAAGATCTAGAAATTGGACTAACCCAGGAATGGCATGCTTGCACTGTCATAAGGTTGGTCACTTAAGCAAAGACCGAGTGAAATAGTCAAGCACTTTTGCAAATGGAAATACTATTGAAGACATCAGGAGAATGAGAAATCAGATGTGGAGGAAAGATTCAAACAATGATAATGTTGGACCAAGCAATACAGTTGGTGAGACCTCATCTAATGCGTTAGGTGATTCCACCACCCCCACCTAGGAAATACAATTAAGTATGGAACTGCACTCTACAAAGTTGTATTTTACATCAATTCCTATATCCATTGAGAATATTCAAAATTAGCATGAATGAAGATGCACTATGGTATTGCATGTTATGTTTTTTGAATCTAGTCTGGTTGGTTAATATGAACCAAGCATAAACTGCACATCACTAAACATATGAATTATAAACTGAGTTGATACTATGTATCGAGTATCGTTGGTAACCATATGGAATACAACCAAGTTAACACTTTGTACTAAGTATTGTATACTCACCAAGCTGAATTCTTTAGTGTGTTAACTGAACATCTCCACTTTGTCGACCGAGTGATAGGTGAATAATTTAATGCATCACTTAGGGTATTCTCTATAAATAGAGTGACGAGAGCTCATTTTGTTCACTCAGCAATAAAGAGAAATAATAGAGTGAAGAAAAGAAATTCAGAGTGACAAGATTGTAGAGCAACTCATAGTAGATTCTAAGATACTCTGAAAGATTCCAAGCACTCACAGCAAAGATCAAGTGAGTATCTAGACTCGCCGAGCTAACAGTCTATTTGTGAAGAAGCCCTATATTTATCAAACAATGAAAACCACTACATGGGTCATGAAGATCAAGAACACAAAGGACAAAAAGATCACCTTGATAAGTAAATCAACCTGTGAGGAGCATAACTACAATTTTTTCCCTGAGGTTTCTGCTCAACTTGACAAAAAAGGAGCATTTTCAAGTATCCCTCCTAGGGTTTTGCCAGTTGAAGACATCTGCACATACATTCACTACAATGTTGCAGAGATTGGAGATTTGGAGATTGAGGAATCTTACCAGAAGCTATGGAAGGACATAAACCTGAAAGACAAGCACAAACACATTGAGGTGAAAGGGTTAACAAATGCCCTACTATTCCCGAGAGAGTTCAAAAATGAATGGATACACATAGTACTCAGCTAATTACATGATGGAGGGATGTGGTGGGAATCACCAAAACCAATCACAAAGGATGTGATTCATGTAGTGACAGGTTATCTGATAACCGAGAAGGAAAAATCCCTAAAACACCCTTCACGCCGCAAGATTGAAAAGTTAATTGGAGTCGAGTGGGACGAAAAAGGTTTGAAATTTAATTCAATCACTGACCCTAAGATGAAATTTGGTGCATATGTAATTGGGTACAATCTATTTCAAGAAATAAGAATGAACAAAATTGCATGTGGAGCAGTTGAAACTGCATATAAAATAGTGAAGAAGGGACTACAACTAGACCTATTTGAGTTGCTACTGAAGCAACTGGAAGAGAATATGAGAAAAAGTAGATCAACCTGATCTAATACATGTAAGTTTGGTTCCCTCCTAATTTACACATTCTTTTATTTACATAACATCTTTCCTTCAGTCTGTAATGTCACTTGGGACACAAATCGACCAACCAATGCATAGATTAGTGATTTCATTAAGTCACTAGGAGATAACTTCACACCTTTAATGGATGGCTACTTTGCCACATTCAAGACTAGGATGTAGAAGAGGATGAGAATCCCTACTCAAATAATGTAGAAATACAAGGATGAGATATGTTTTATAGTGGACACTGACACCACTCTCATCAAACCTATACAATCAAGAATAGCATGGTTACCACCATTGGACTATGAAATTGACATGGATCAGGCTATAAAGGCTATTGAAACCCTACTGAATGAACCAATGGACAAAAATTTGAAAAGATTTGGCACATATGAGGAAGCCAATTCAAGAATAAAGAATGGTTTAGTAGTAAATAAAATAGACAGGAAGAAGACAAAAATAATGAATACTCTTCATAAGAAACTTTTGGTAAATGATGAAGAATAGGAACAACAAGTAGATATCATCGAGGAACAGTCACCCATCAATGAAGGTAAAGAATTAAGTGATTCAGAGTCTACTGAATCAGATGCACCACCAGCCAAGAAATCAAAGGTTACTGAAGTAATGGCTTCATCAAGAACAAGAAGAAAACCAACAAAAGAGGTAGACTCACCACCCTTGAAGAAAGGAACCGTGATAGCTTATCAGAAAAGAAAGAATACATCTTCAACCGAATAATCAGCACCAAAACAAAGAAGGAGATATCTAAGAGGAAAAGAAGACAAGGATGGCATTGAAAAGGATGAATGAGAACAAAGAATCCAAGAAGAAAAGTACAAAATACCAAAGACAATTGATGAAATTGCAGAGTCAATCATCAATACCAGAAGTATATCACATCACAAGATTAGACAATGGCTAACTCTGTCTACCGAGGATTAGAATAAAATAGAAGAGGCCATAATCAAGATGATGGTTGCATACAAATATGTACCTATACAATTTAACGTTCATGTTCCATAAGAGATAAATGATAAGATATCAGCCAGGTGGACATATGTATTGCACACGGAGAAAAAAATGAGGGAGAGATCCCTAGTTACATTCATACAAAGTACTGCAAGACAGGTTAGAAGAGATTGATATAGAAAGAAATAATATTTGGACACAAATATTTAATCCACCCAAGAAAGTATTGGCTCTAATCGAGAAAAATCACAATGAGGAGAAGGAGACCACAAGGAGATCTAAGAACATTTTCATCAATGACACCAAGGATATCACTCCCATTGAATTAACCAAAAAAGCAAGCAAAGTCATGGATAATATTCCTGAAATATTGCAATCATTAGGGAAACAAGACATAACCATTAAAGATGTCACCCATGAAGATAATTCTAATGAAGCCAAGG
The DNA here is from genome assembly GCA_018584345.1 of Thuja plicata. Taxonomy (NCBI): domain Eukaryota; kingdom Viridiplantae; phylum Streptophyta; class Pinopsida; order Cupressales; family Cupressaceae; genus Thuja; species Thuja plicata. The sequence continues at coordinate 1,731,842 of MU227659.1, forward strand.
TAGATGAAGATGTCACCACTACCACCAAGCCAACAAGTGAATAGGTCACTATTGATGTTGCACAGGCACTTATACTAGGAAAAATGCCTTACTTAATACAAGCTATCAATGTGATTACTTAATCAAAAAAGACAACACTTGAGCCTGATTCAAACATGCCAATGAACAAAGGTGATGAATATGGGGAGAAGAAAGATACAAATTAAGAGAAGAAAGATACAAGTGGAGAGGAAAAATAGAGTGATGCACCTGCCAAGAAAACTGAAGAGGTAGACAAGGTTGTAGGTCAAGAAAAATTTGAAGTAGAGACGTCTACAACCAAACAATAGGTTCACACTAAGAAACCTACCAAAGATACCACACCTCCCAAGAAATCACCAAAAGCAACAAAGCAAGAAAAGGATCTTGCTATATTCCTTCATTCCCCTACTTCCAACACCATTCAAAAGAAAAAGCACAAGAAAGGAAGAAAACCAGTAACACTTGATGAGATAATAGACATACATGATTGTGATCCAAGGACATTGGATCCTAAGTCATTATCAAGGTATGGAGAACTATGCAAAAGGAAAGCAATATAGGACAAGCTCAGAAAGGAGCACAAGAATACACAAGTCCTGGAAACAACCTAGGAAATCCTATTGCAAGTAGTACCGAACACACAGATTGATCAAACTACACCCATAATTGATTAACTTGTAGTTCTAACCTAGGGAATCAAAACACATAATATAGACATAGAGAAGTTCATATAGGAATGAGAAGAAGAGAAGTACCAATACAAACTCACCGAGAAAATCAGCCAAGAAGTGGCAGAAAATAAGGTAAAACTTTCTAAACTAGTAACTACGTTAGAAAAAATTATATCAGAAGTAGTTAACTTAGTTCAAAATTTATGCACACTAGAGCACTTCACTACCAAACATAGTGAACAGATAGCTAAAATAGATGAATATCTAAAAACTAGTGCACAAATTCTACCCACTGAAGAAAATGCATTCCAACTACATTCTGAGAAGATTGTAGAATCTAAACAGTTGAGACTTAAGATACAAAAGGAAGAAAGAAAAATCAGAGATGAAGTAACCAAGCTACAAGCTATGTTACTACTGAATCTCACATTTTTTTTGATTGACATGAGTTTGGCAAAGACTCTAATTTCCACCGTAGAGATGTCTGTCATAGAGAGTATCTATGACATGAATACTAGAATCACTTTGGAGCACATGAACCTTGAGAACTTCAAGGAAAAATGGGACAATCTAATGGAAGCCATACAACAATCCCATTCACACACATTTGACAAGCTGTAAGTACTAAATCTTTGTCATTATTTTCAAAAAAGGGGGAAAACATGTGTACATACATTGTATCCACAAAAGGGGAGATTGATAAAATGTACCAAGGAAAACATGTAAAAAGGAAAACATGTATATACATTAAAAAGGGGAAACATTGTACCAAGGCATGCACATAGGGGGAGTCATTGAAAAGGTAAAACACTTGGTTTATATACTACACATATCAATTTTTGATACTAATACCAAAGGGGGAGATTGATAATCCTTAAAGGATCAAAAGTTGTCATTAGTATAATAAGAAAATAGTTTTTGGACCATCGGTCACATGATCATTGAGTGACAACTTTCACCAAACACAGTGGTCACCAAAATATTTTGAATACTAGGCGCAATGATCACCGAGCACCAGTATACATAGAATTCACTAAGCACAGTTTACAAAGACATCACCAAGAATAGTCTATAGAGACATCACCAAACACCATTCTATCGTGAGATAGTTTTATTCCCGAGAAAAGCGGATCTCAAACTACACATTAGCTAAAGCACTTTAATCTTTAAAACAACTTTATGCTTAGCTAGACAACCATTTTTTGTGGGTCAAGAACAACTTAATATGTCGATGCAATTAGTTGACTAATTGTATTCATGCAAACTAGGAGATCAACATCAAGTTGTAAACCTTTGATCATTAGAGTTATTCAGAAAAAGTGTGAAACCTAATTAGGTCAAGACATTGTATATATAGATGTATAATCAATCAAGAACATGATTATTGTAGCCACAGAAGGACATCTATGGATCATACAAAGAGTTTCATGCAAAAGGATAGTTAAAGAAGAATTTAGTTATGAAGAACTACATTCAAGGCTACCGAGCAGAATAGAGGTATTATCCATCATAATAGGTGATATACAATTTTGTGAACCTAATGGATTTGTAATAAGAAATTCAAGATTTCTAGCTATCAGGTCATCTATATTTTTGTCTTGTCTCTAACAATTGTAGCAAATAGAAAAAATCATTTAATAAGGTGGACTTAACAGTCTTATTGTAAATCTCTTAACTGAGTGCACACATAAATTGTGTTTCTGAAATCTCTTAACTGACTAGACTTAACAAGTCTAACATGTTACTCCTAATAGGGTCATATCATCAGAAGTGATCACAACTTGTAGCATTAACTGACACCTTTCATTCTACAGATAGTGAATCTTTGTGGGTTTCATCCCCACTACAGTTTTTACCTTCTAACAGGGGTTTTCTGCATTATCAATTCTTGTGTCATGAGTAAATGAGTTTCATGAATGTTTATATGTTTGTTTACATGAACTTACATTTATGTTATGATATTCCATGAATAAAGTAGAAAATCTATAATGGTTGATTATGCAAGCAATGATTATAAAGGTTTAAAGTGTAAAAGTTTTTAAGGGTACTGATTCACCCCTCCCCTCTTAGTACACACCCTTCCATTATTCTAACACAGAGTCAATTTGCAATGATTTCTTCCCAGATCTAGGGAATGAGATAGATAATGGCATCGTTCAATTGAATGGAAATAAGATCCCTAAAAGAATAGTATATCTTGAAAAGTTATTTGACCGGAAATATAGATATATGGGAAATAAAGACATCCCAAATGTGACCAATTTAGGTGATTATGAAAAGGTAAACATTGGGGAAGAAGTTGACCCTAAGTTTATTAACTTGGGAAATTTTTTTACCATTGAAGAAAAATGCATGTTCCTTAACCTTGAGAAAGAGTATAAAGATGTATTTTCTTAGATGTATGATGACTTGAAAAACTTTAGAGGAGGAAAATTTTAGAATCATATCCCTCTAAAATCCAAGATGAGTCTATTCAGATAGAAGTTGATAAATTATAACCCTATGGTGGCAGATGCTATTTTAAGGGATGTAGACAAAATGTTGAAAGCTCAAATAATATACTCGATCCATCACTCCACTTGGGTGGTTAATATTTTTCCGGTAAAAAAAAGTGGGGGGATTTGAATTTGTGTCAATTTATGTAATCTAAACTAGACTAGTTTGAAGGATAATTATCCCTTACAAGCTGTGGATCATATATTGTAGACAGTGGTCAGGTGTGAAATGATGTCTATGCTAGATAGTTTCTCTAGCTACAACCAGATAAGAATGACAAGAGGAGATCAACATAAGACCACTTTTACCACTCCCTAGGGGACATTTTCATAAATTTTCATGCTATTTGGTCTGATCGAATCTGGCATGAGTTTTTAGAGGGTGATGAATTTGTCTTTCGGTCATCTGAAGGAGAAAATAATTGTTATCCATCTTGATGATTGGATCATTTTTTTTATTGTAGAATGTTGATAAATGACATTGATGATGACCTTATAGAGTGTGATTGATAGAGTATGGTTGATACATGGTTTTCATCCCCACCATGATTTTTCCCTTTGACCAAGGGTTTCCATGATAAAAATCCAAGTTTTATGTATGTGGTTGTGTTGTCATTTCATTCATTGCACTTTTACTTTACAATTATAGTTATATGCTTCATAGTTTGGAAGTTTATTTTTCTTCTATTCAAAGGTATAAGTAAAAGTCTAAAAGTTTTATGAGCACTACTTCACCCCCCTTCTCAGTACCTATTATATCTAACAAATGGTATTGTTGTCACTAAGGATTGCACCAACAAAAGCTAAGTATGAAACTCAACAATACTGTGAAACATGAGAATACTTCCAGGTTGTGGGGAACCTATAATGGAAGTACACCTCCAAATTAAGGTTTGGCTTCCCCTTGAATCCCCTTAAACTGGAACTCACAACTTTATCCTACTTATAACAAGGTGTAGATTGTAAATGAGAAGGAAATAAATGAATTTAACAACTCAAAATACTCATGAGAGCACACAAATTAGACTTTAGGAAATAATATGTGCTTTCTAAGCATCAAATAAACAGTATGCCAAGTAAATCATTAACTTAAATCACAATAAAATTGACCAAAACTCATCAAATATCCAGAAGACAATAGGAAAAGAAGGATCTCTATTATGTATTCAACCAAAAGGAGCTAAGGAAAACAATCAGCTTCTCAGAGCTACAAGCATTCAAATCTCAGAGTGAGATAGAATGGAATAAAAACCTATCACAAAAATGAGAGGGGTATAAATAGGTGAGAACTCCCAAAATCTACATTTCCAAGGATTCTAGAAATCACCATGCCAAACTCCACCAAATTTGGGACTGGAAAAGAAATATCTTTGAAGAATCTACATTTTTGGGTGCACAAGGCCTGTTGCTCAAATCTGGATGTTAGGTTCCCATATTTGTAGGGGTAGGTGAGAAACATAATTTAGAATCATGCCTTAAACATAATCCTCTTACCAAATTGAATCTATCTCCTCCACTAATCATGCATGATAGGTGATATTTTCCCAAAATGATTTATAATTGCGTCATTGGTCAAATATTTACAATGACAAGGAAAATATTTACATTAAATATTATTAAAAATGAATCCCCTAATATAAACCATAGCCCCAATATAACAAATTTACAATGACATCTAGGATTTGGGGAATATCACATTTCCTTTTACCTCCAAATGACTCATTATAGCATTAAAACACAAAACACGCCACCCTATTATATGTTATAAAAAATATCCTTATTGGCCCCTACCATATATCTTAAACATATCTCCTTTTAAACATTAAAAATATGCCCGAACTTATATGTTTCAAAAACCATATTGCAATCGACATTACCACTTTTCATATTGCAAGATGAAAATGCGGGTTTTGATGCCCTAGTTGTCACTTTGAATGCAAAGAAAGCACCATGAGGAAATTTGTTGTTCTAGATCAATTTTATTTGATTTTCTAGATCTTGAAAGCAATATTAATCAATGTTAAGTATTTCATTCATTATCTTACCTTCATTTATTTCATGGCTTTGAATGAAAACTATGCTTTGAGATCTACATTTCTTCATCTCATCAAGCTGCCTTCATTATGTGACTTACATCTTTGGATTTCTAGGGAATTGTGGATGTTTCAACTGTTCATGACTATGTTTATGATGCCATGGGCTATGGATATATTTATATTTTTATTTATTTCTCTTATAATGCTTGATGTTTTCACTGTTCAGCCTGTCATAAACTAGGGCATCATGTGTTGTTTGCATCTTTAAGAGAGGAAAGATGTCATTTGGATCCATAGGAAGTGGCACCATGACCTCTATTACTATTAGTACATGATTAAAATACTTATCATGGTCATCTTACCTTTCTGTTATCTCCATTTGGTCATGGTCTATTCTACATTGATTCATGATGTCATCTCTATTTTTGACTCCATAACATGGAGCGTAACCATGATGTGCTTGTATTTTAGTCTCTTTTTTATCTACATGGATATATATATATATATATGATCCCAATTTTTCTATTTTTCTATTTCAATACCTTGAATGGTGCTTATTTTTTCATATGCTGAAGATGCTCACACTTGGAAGAATATGGCCCGTGGTGGTTAGGGCATCATTCTGCTTTTGATTCTATTTCAGGATCCATAGGGAGTGGAGTAACTACACGTTAAGTGTGATCTCATATTTTCTAATGTTGTATGCATCTTCCCTCGCTTGTTGTATCTGATTGCTATTTTACTGGAGTAGATTTGAAGTTGTTAATATTGCTCCAAAGCACTGAAATGTTGTTTTGATATGGGACCATGGCTATGACTATTTTTTGCTGATTCTGGAACATATTATTGGAAGCATCTACATTGTTGTTACCTTGATTCAAATCTGCTTTGTGTTTAATCCATTATTATGGATAACATTTCTATTGCTGGCTAGAAACATACCTTTGTGATTTCATGCATAAATGATGTCATCTTGTTGTTTCATTTTCTAGAATGCTACTATTGCTTTGATGTTAATATGACGACTCTCCCCTTGAGGTACAATGTATAATTTGGCTTTTTTGTTCCATTGCTACATGTTTTATCAAGATACATGCATCATCTCTTCTGTATTGATTCACATATGAAAGGGGATTTGTTCTCTTAGTGCAAAATGTAAATGGTGCTTACTTTGAAATTTAAATGCTGCCCCAACTTTACTACATGATTATTGCTCAATTCATTGTATGCATGTACTTGATTTGTATAGACCCATATGAAAATTACCATACCTTTTTTTGTTTTAGAATTGGAGATGTACCATGTAGAAAAAATACACCCTTGCTGTCCCAATTTGTACTGTCCTGAAAGTGTTGGAGATTTTCTTTTTTGCAAATAATTGATTGTATGTTTGTCATTGATGACAACATATAATATACAATAGTGTTATATATGCAATTATCAGTACAAATGTTTTGGAGCTATGTGTGTTCATTTACATGGTGTATACATGTTCTATATGCTATGTGCATTAACGTTGAGTCAGATATGAATTTTCAGTTGAGTTATGTTAATCAGTTATGACAGTTGCAGAGATTGAAGACTATTTGTGAAGAGCTAACGTAATTACATTATTTCTTCAGTTGCACCTATCTTTGGGATATGCATGTTTGTATTCATGTTTAGTTATGAGTTAAAGATAATTATCTAAAGGTGCCAAACATATTCTATTAGAATCATGAAGTTGGAGTTAATTTGGTGGAGCCGACTTTGTGAAGCGTCATGTCTATTCAGTCTGAGTTGCGTATTCCTAATCAGGTTGTGTGGTTGATGTAGCCAAAAAAATAAGTATTGAAGGGACTCCTAGAGCCGATGAAGATCACACCCTTTGGATAAGATACTTACAGTAGTTCATTTGATGAACGCCAATTGTGAATGAGAAGAATAAAGATAGAACAAGTGCAGGACAGAATGTCTATTGTTTTGGGACAGTAGAGACATTTCATTCATCAAGAAAAGATCTAATGTGAAGAAGAAGTGGAAGTATACAACACACTAGAAATAATCAAGACAACAGGTCTAGTCTAATAGTTCATCTATTAGATATAGTGTATATTTGTTCCACTAAAGGTTGTAGCCTTCATCATTCTAGTAGTGAGCTTTTGGACAATGAGTCCTCACCCCTAACAGGGTTACTTGTAAAAGACTCCTAACAGGGTCTGACCTTTAACCAGGTCCCTGTACTTATTGCATTGTAAAGAACAACTCCTAATAGGGTTGCAAGATCTCTTAACAAGGATAAATATACTGAAGTACAATTATTTAAGGGTTCTAATTCCCACTGGGGTTTTTACCTATTTGGTTTCCCTGTAACCAAAATTTTTATGTTCTCTATTGTGTTATCTGAATGTGCATTTACTTTATGTCAATTGTATCTAAGCAAAGAAAAGAATTAAAGTAGCTGATAACTGATTCACCCCACCCCTCTGAGTTATCCTTTGGGACTATTCTAACAATCGGTATCAGAGCCAAGTGCCTTGGAGAGAAATCCTAACAACTTAAGGTAGATCTGATGGCATACTTTAGGAAAGAGAGTCCTAAGTTCTATGGAGAAAACTATCTTGACTGGAAGAACGAAATGATAACACATCTTTAGTGCATTAGATTTGAGATCTATGAGATTTCCACTCAAGAAATTGAAGTTCCCACCTTGAAATACCTTGCAGAAGATGACTCTACAGTCAAACAAAAGGAATTATTCACTAATAATGCAATGGACAAAGAAGTCCTAATCAGTGCCCTATCTGACAGTGAATTTTATGAGATCAAGAAGATAGATAAAGTATAATCTATTTGGAAATACTTAGAAGATATGTTTAAAGGAGACATTCAAGAAAAGAATGCATGCAAAAAGACATGGAAGAAAAGGTACAATAACTTAGAGATGCTACCTGAAGAAAACATCAAAGCCTACAATCAAAGAATTAATGAAGCAGTTTCAAGTATCAGGAACAATGGTGGAGAAATTTTAGAGGAAGATATAATGTACAAACTAATGACCACACTAATAGCAGACTATGAGAGCAAGATCAATATCTTAGATGAGACTATGCAATTTTCAAAAGACTTCAAGAGAGAGACTTTGATCAGCAAAATATCTGCATTTGAGATATCAAGATTGAAGACTGAACCTAAAAGTGAGACAACTTTCAAAGCCTCAGTCCACAAAAAGAAATACATAAGAAACTCTAGTAATAATGAAGAAGTGGATACAAAACTAGAAGAAATCATTGCTATTATTTCCAAGAAAGAAAGGAAAGGAAAAGGGAAATATGAAGGATAGCTACCATTCAAATGTTTTTCATGCAACAAAGTTGGTCACTATGCATCCAAGTATCCTACAAGAGTCAAGAAGTTTAGATCAGATTACAAGCCCAAGTACACTAAGGAATGTTATCATGCTGAAGATGGTGTAACTGATGATGATTCAGGAGAAGATGAAAATGGTTTTTTTGCCATTAAAGACATTCAAAAGATGCTTGAATAAATGGACAAAGAAGATGAAGAAAAAGAACAAGAGTTAGCATTAGTTTCAAAAGCTGACATCAGAACTGACTGGATCATTGACAGTGGATGTTCACACTACATGATAGGAGACAAAGATAGATTTGTACATTTGGAAAAATACAAAGGTGGCATGGTTAGATTTGGAGATAACACTCCCAAACCTATCATAGGTAGAGGTTCTATCACCTTAGATGGAAACAACAAGACAAATGATGTTTTTTTATGTTGATGGTTTACATCATAACTTACTAAGTGTTGGACAATTGCTTGATAAATGATATTAGTTGGAATTCAAAAACAACCAGTGCATCATTAAAAATAAAGAAGGAGACATGATTGCATCATGCTCAAAGATTAAAGGTAATGTTTTTCAGCTCAATTCAGAAGTAAGTTTTTTTGTTGCAAAAGTAGATGATAGTTGGCTATGGCACAAGAGACTTTGTCATATCAATTTTGACAACATAGTCAAGATAAGTAATGTAAAGGCAGTAAGAGACCTTCTAAGTATTGCAAGACCAGTTGACACCATGTGTAGGGAATGTGTGATGGGGAAGCATGTGAGGACCTCATTCAGGAGAAAACAAGACTATGCAAAAAACAAATTAGATCTGATACATACAGACCTATGTGGACCTACTCAAACAAGATCTTACTACGAAGAAAGGTATTTCATTTTTTTTTATTGATGATTTCTCAAGGGCGATGTGGGTTGCGTTATTAAAAGACAAATCTAAAGATTTTGAGAAGTTCAAAGTGTTCAAAGATAAAGTTGAGAATGAATCTGGATTAAAGATAAAATGTCTGAGATCTGATAGAGGAGGATAATTCACCTCTGACCAGTTTTATGATTACTGTGAAGAACATGGAATCAATAGATAGTTAAGTGCACCTAGAAACCCTTAGAAGAATGGGATTGTAGAAAGAAGGAACATAATAATACTTGACACAGTGCGCACTATCATGATTTAAGGAAAGGTTGCTCATACTTATTGAAGAGTTGCGGTCAATACAACAGTCTATACTATCAATAGAATACAATTAAGGCCAGGCACAGACAAGACACCCTATGAACTTTTGTTTGGTAATGTATCTACTGTAAACTACTTCAAAATCTTTGGAAGAAAGTGCTACATCAAGAGATATGATAATATTGGCAAGTTTGATGCTAGAAGCGACAACGGTATTTTTCTTGGTTACTCTACAAAAAGAAAAGCCTATAGATGTTTTAATCTAAGATTAAAGAAGATCATTGAAAGTACTCATGTGAAGATTGATGAGAAGTTTATGATTCAAGAAAGATATTAAGACTATTCTCCCATGATTGAAGATGAGCCCAGACCCATCGATAAGGACACAATTATTGAAGAAATGTTTGACTGTATTGATGTTTCATGTAACAATCTTGAACCAAGTGAAGAAGAATCACAGATTACAGATGAAAGTATCACTCCTAAGAACTCAAGATACACATCCAAATACCACTCTAAGGAAGATATCATTGGAGATCAGAGCGCAAAAGTCTTGACAAGATCTAGAGAAAAAGGTTCAACCGCTGATGAAGAAGTATGCTTACTTTCACAGATTGAACCCTTAAGTGTTGAATATGCATGCCACGCAAGAAGAATTAGATCAAATAATCAAGAATGAAACATGGGAACTGGTCCCTAGACCTCATGACAAGAACATGATTGGAACAAAGTGGATATTCAGGAACAAAATGAATGAAAAAGGCACATTGGTAAGGAACAAAGCAAGATTAGTATGTAAAGGATATGCACAGAGAGAAGGAATAGACTACACTGATACATTTTCCCCTATGAGCAGACTTGAAGCTATCAAGTTTTTTTTGGCATATGCAACATTCAAGAACTTTAAGGTATACCAAATGGATGTCAAGTCAACTTTTCTGAATGGTGACTTGAAGGAAGAAGCCAACATAGAGAAACCTGAAGGATTCAAACTTTCAGATAAAGCAGACATGGTATGCAGATTAAAGAAAGCACTTTATGGACTTAAATAGGCCCCGAGAGCGTGGTATGAGAGACTTGATGGTTACTTAACAAAGATAGGATTCAGAAAAGGAGCAGTAGATTGTAATTTATTCATAAGAGAGACAGATGAAGGACTACTACTCGTTGCTATTTTTGTTGATGACATTATCTTTGGAGGTAATGACAAACTTAGTGCAAAATTCACCAAAGAAATGAAAAGTGAATTTGAAATGAGCATGATTGGACCTATCAAATACTTTCTTGGATTAAATGTAAAAAAAATAGACAAAGGCATATTCATAAATCAGTCTAAGTATGTGAAGGAGATATTGAAGACTTTCAAGATGGAAGATTGAAAACCAGTAACCACCCCCATGATAACATGAAGAAATATTTCTAAGGGTGATGATTCCACAGCAGTTGACAAGACCCTATACAAGTCTATGATTAGAAAAATCATATATCTTACCCAATCTAGACCTGATATTTCTAATGCACTTGGCATTGTTGGAAGATTTGCAGCTGAACCCAAGAAAAATCACCTATTGGAAATAAAAATAATATTCAGATACTTAAAAGGGACTATTGACTATGGTTTATGGTATCCTAACTCAGAGAATATACAACTTCATGTGTACACAGATGCAGATTGGGCAGGTTGTGTTGATGACATAAAGAGTACATCAAGAGGAGCAGTATTTCTTGGAGACAGATTGGTCACTTGGACAAGTAAAAAGAAGAATTGCATCTCTCAGTAAACAACATAAGCTGAGTATGTTGCAGCAGTATTGAATTTTTCAACAATGGTTTGGATCAAACAGACGATTACAGACATTGGTATTTAGATTGATTATCCTATTGTTATTCACTATGACAACACTAGTACTATCAATATGTCAAAGAACCCTGTGATGCATGAAAAGAAAAAACACATTGAGATCAAACACCATTTTCTAAGAGAAAAATTTGTAGACAGAGAAGTAGAGTTGGATTGTGTCAGCACTAAAGAACAATTAGCAGATATTTTTACAAAGCCATTATCAAAAGATACTTTTGAGAATCTCAGGGAGAAGTTGGGAGTAATTCCCATTCCTAAGTTTGATTAGAACTTGTAGCATGTACATCAGTCCTTGGTGACTGATGAATGGTTGACTACTCTACTTCTGGTGTAGTACCTATGCTTAATGTTGTTTAACACCCTTTGTCATTGATGTCAAAGGGGGAGTATTAGTAAGGGGTAGCATATACTCTGGGGGAGTATACATAGCAGCAACAGTGAAGAGGAACTTTTGATGAGGATATTGAGAAGATTGTAAAAATAATGAAGAGACTTTGATTTGATGATATCATATGTTTCCATCAATGTCAAAGGGGGAGATTGTTGGAGATTTGCTTCTATGCAAATAATTGGTTGTATGTTTGTCATTGATGATAACATCTAATATACAGTAGTGTTCTATATGTAATTATCAATACTGATGTTCTAGAGCTATGCATGTTAATTTACATGGTGTATACATGTTCTAGATGCTATGTGCATTCACACTAAGTCAAATATGAAGTTTCAATTGAGTTATGTTAATCAGTTATGACAGTTGCAGAGATTGAAGACTATCTGTGAAGAGCTGATGTAATTACATTATTTCTTGAGTTTTGCCTATCTTTGGGATATGTGTGTTTATATTCATGTTTAGTTATGAGTTAAAGATAATTATCTAAAGGCACCAAACATGTTCTATCACAATCATGAAGTTGGAGTTAATTTGGTGGAGCCAACTTTGTGAAGCGTCGCATCTATTCAGTCTAAGTTACATGTTCCTAATCAGGTTGCGTGGTTGATGTATCCAACTAAAGAAGTATTGAAGGGACTCCTAGAGCCAAAAAAGATCACATCCTTTGGATAAGATACTTATGGTAGTTATTTTGATGAATTCCAAGTGTGAATGAGACGAATAAAGATAGAACAAGTGCAGGATAGAATGTCTGTTGTTTTGGGATAGTAGAGACATTTCATTCATCAAGAAAAGATCTATGTGAAGAAGAAGTGGAAGTATACAACACACTAGAACTGATCAAGACATTAGGTCTACTCTAACGGTTCATCTATTAGATATAGTGTATATCTATTCTACTAAAGGTTGTAGCCTTCATCATTCTAGCAGTGAGCTTTTGGAAAGTGAGTCCTCACCCCTAACAGGGTTACTTGTAAAAGACTCCTTACAGGGTTCAACCTCTAACTAGGTATCTATAATTATTGCATTGTAAAGAACAACTCCTAACAAGGTTGCAAGATCTCTTAACATGGATAATTATACTGAAGTACAACTCTTTGTGGGTGCTAATTCTCACTGGGGTTTTTACCTATTTGGTTTCCCTGTAACCAAAATTGTTGTGTTCTCTATTGTGTTATCTAAATGTGCATTTACTTTATTTCAATTGTATCTAAGCAAATAAAAGAATTAAAGTAGCTGATAACTGATTCACCCCCCCCCCCCCCCNTGATTCCCCCCCCCCCCCCCCTCTAAGTTATCCTTTGGGACTATTCTAACAGAAAGAACATCATATCTCCTGCTGCTATAAAATATTAACCATCTCTTCTGAGGCACACATGCTGGAAGATTCTTTATTTCTTGTCTTTTTATGAACATGACATTGCTGCTATCATTCTTTGATTGAAATGATGCACTCATGCACCATTATACCATTTGTCTTCATTTATCCTAAATGCTCTATGGCTACTACTGCTTTTGGTGCATCTTTAAAATTGTTTTTTCTTTGCAAATTGGAGCTCCCCAAAGGTGGCTCTAGAGAGATACCCCTTCGGGAGTCAAATTTGTGATGCAATGGAATTTATTGAAATATAAATGCAATGTCACAGCTTCTTATGTATCTGCACATGGAACAAACAAATTAGTGAAAACATGGTATCCTTTCCTCTGCAACATTCATGTGAGTGTGTGCATGCTTGGAGCATGGTCTCCTTCTACTGATGTATGGATGATTTCATGCATGCATGCATGGATGTAAGTGTAGATAGATAAATAGTTATCATGCAATGCTTAGATCCATTGGTTATAACCCCTTTCTCTCCCTTCTACAGTTTCTGGATCAAATAGGAGCACACTGGAGTCACCCTAGGGTCAACACTTCTTCCTTCCTTCAAGAAATGTCTGGTACCTTATTATTTATATTTATTTTCTTTTGTGCATTTATGTAGTTAGCCATAAATTTCTAGGAGTTGGCTATGCTCACGGCCTGTGTGAGCTCAGATAAATTCTTTACTTTCTTTCTAGCACATTTTAGCATTTATGTTCAAAACTAAATATGATGCAATGTATATCATTTCATTTCCTAGATATCTTAGTTTGATTCTCTCCTTTATGTACTTTTCATTTTCAGCTTTAGGAAATGAACAAAAATTTAATTTAGATCATTAATAATGTGCAAACTAGGTTATCTTAGCAACTCACCTAATAAGTAGGCTAACAACTTAAACCAATTGAATGAACATAAAATTGGGTAACATTTCTAGCAACCTCAGTTGAGTACTTGCTTGCTAAGAACCCCTTTTGGCTAGTTGCCTTCCATTATCCATTGGGCATAGATTCCTTTGGATTTCATAATTGAAACTTGGCTCAAATCTTGAAAAACAACAGCTCCCTCTCAAGACCCTAACAAACTAAGTGCCTGAGATATGTTGGTATTATTCTTAGGGGTTCATCCTGTGAGTATGAATGGTTTGTATTAGTGGGTAGTCAACTCACTAATACCAATCACTGATTCTTGATTGATGTAGCTTTGAATAATTACATCAATGTATCTTTGGATTATTGCTAACAATTGAAAACTAAAACAACAACTGAAAACTGAAATAACAACTAAAAACTGAAATAAGAACTGAAAAAATGAAACAACAACTTGTTCTATGGCACTTAGGGAACATAGTAAATAGGAACTAAAAAATTCTAATCTACCAATCTACCCTAAGCTAATCAATCATCATAACCTTAGATATATCCATTGACAGATTGATTGAAATAGCTTCATTTTCTCACCAACAACGGATGAGATACATACATACATGCAACCAAAAAGATATGCAAAATGACTTGAAAGACCTGAAACTCCTGAAGAATATCTTGTAAATGAATAGATATGTCACATACCTCTTGGGTTTGATCAAAATTGATGCAGATTTGAGGTACATATACATGCTAAATTTGTTGATCTATAATTGGAATCTCAGGCCTAGGCCCCATTTTGGAAATATGCCTGACTGGGCAGCCCCTTGAGAGGGTGAAACTAAAGTTCTCATTACTGGTTTCTTTCTTATGAATTTTCTCTTCAACCTCTCTTGGTTGATTAGAAAGAGTTTCTATATGTAATTCAGCTTGAAACATGGCTGCCTCTTGCACTTGATAATGGTGCTTACAAACTTATGCCTCAATAAAAAATGATTCCTCACTAAGCATTTCACAAAAACCTTCTATGATACCCTCAAAATAAATTTCCTCAAGGATTTTGTCAAGTTATACATGATGGAAGGCTTCCTCTTTAGTTTCAAGTTCATGAACTAACATATCATCATAATGATTTACGCCCTCCAGCTATTGCAAACTTGTTCTTGATGTGGTCATGACCATATCTTCTTCATCTTGCTCAAAAAAATAAGGAAGCTCATCAAACAAAAACATAACATCCTCTTCTATACTATCCTCCTTTGTTATCATTTCAATCTCAACACTTGCTTCTTGTGCATGAGCCAACTGTCCCAACTGGTTATGATCTTCAATTACTTCTAGCAAGTTTTATTTTTGCCTTTGAAACTCATGCAAAAGTGTATCATCTTTTGGGTTCTGAATGGGCTGACTTTGAAACTGAAAATACTTCTCTTGGAGAATGTTGAACATATTTTATTCAAATATAGGCTCTTGAAAAGAAAGATTTCTCTTAAAACTTTGAACTTTAAATTTAGAGTGCTCATATTTAGACTCAGGGGTCATACCTTGCTTGAAGATCAGACTCTTGAGGACCTTATCTTGTTGTTCCTCCTTTACAACTAGCTCCCTCACAAGACCCTCCTCATACTATCTATGTTTCATTCCCATCTTAGGAAGATACATTTGACCAGCTACTACTTTCTATTGTAGATTCATTGTTGACTTTTCCTCAAAAGAAAACCCATCTGGTTTGAAGCTAAGTATATTGAATCTTGGGGTTTCTTTCCCAAAGAATGGGTTTGGAAAATTGTGGCTGCTTGGGTTTCCAACTTGTGCACTTGAGAAGACATTGCAACACTTTCTTCATATTGCCTCTATGCCTCTACCCCCTTCTCACAAAGATAATCTTGGTAAGCCAACTCCTCTTTCTATAGATTCACTTCTTGTTGTCTCTTGATCTCAGACAATTGCTTAGTCAATTCAAGAAATATACTTTTTATCTCATTTATTTCCATATTTTCCAAGTTTTGAGGATGAATAGAAATTTCTTCATGTTGACATGGCATGAAATAGTTTCCTCGAGGCTGGTTATAATTTTGGGTATGTTTCCAATCAGGTTGAGCAAGGATGGGTGGGTGGTAAGCATGATGAGCTTGCTGGGAATATTGGTAATTTATTGAAGTAGGGTTGTCAGCAACATGGTGGTTTTGATAAGGCTGATATGAAGGTGTATAAACAAAACCTTCATGGAATTGATACTGATAAGGCATGCTCTTATCAAATGAAAAAATGCTGAAACATTTATATAGGCTGGAAAATAATTAAAATCACTGAAAATTAAAAAAAAAAACTTGTTTTTCCCATATACCAGCACTTTATCTTCTTGAAACTAGTAGATATTCTTCCAGAGTTTCCAGGTGTGCTTCTTTCTATCCTTAAAAGGTAGAAATATTTTTTTCCACACCAAACAACAACAATACATGCAATAAACTGTTCAAAAAAAGTCCCACTGGGCATGCCAAAAATTGTTTTCACTAACGATGGCACCTGCAAAAGCTAAGTATGAAACTCAGCAATCCTCTGAAACATGTGAATAATTCCAGGTTGGGGGAACCTATAATTTAATTAGACCTCCAGATTAAGGGTCGACTTCCCCTTGAATCACCTTAAACTAAACTAAAACTTTATGGAGAAAAGGGAGAGAGAGAGTGGATGAATTAAAAAAAATAGACTTAAAACCTAGGTGATTCACCAAAACTTTAAAGATCCACAAATTATAAAACACTAAGAATATGAATTAAACATAAACTAGAACTCAAAATTTTATCCTACTTATAGTATTGCTTTTGAGAATAACAAGGTGCATATTGTAAATGAGAAGGAAATAAATGAATTTCACAACTCAAAATACTCATGAGAGCACACAAATCAGACTTTAGGAAATAATATGTGCTTTCTAAACATCAAATGAACAATATTCCAAGTAAAGGATTAACTTAAATCACAATAATATTGAAAAAAAATCATCAAATATCCAAAAGACAATAGGAAAAGAAGGATCTCTATTATGTATTCAACCAAAATGAGCCAAGGAAAACAATCTTCTTCTCAGAGCTACAAAAATTCAAATCTCAGAGTGAGATAGAATGGAAGAACTGCCTATCACAAAAATGAGAGGGGTATAAATAGGTGAGAACCCCCAAAAATCTGCATTTCCAAGGATTCTAGAAATCACCATGCCAAACTCCACCAAATCTGGGATTGAAAAAGAAATATCTCTGAAGAATTTGCATTTTTGGGTGCACAAGGCATGTTGCTCAAATCTGGATGTTAGGTTCCCAGATTTGTAGGGGTAGGTTAGAAATAGAATTCATAATCATGCCTTAACCATAATCCTTTTACCAAATTGAATCTATCACCTCCACTAATCATGCATGATAAGTGATATTTGCTCAAAATGATTTATAATTGCATCATTGGTCAAATATTTACAATGACAAGGCCAAGATTTACATTAAATCTTACTAAAAATGACTCCCCTAATATAAACCATAGCCCCAATATATCAAATTTACAATGACACCTAGGATTTGGGGGAATATTACATTTCCTTTTGCCTCCAGCTGACTCATTATAACATAAAAATGCAAAATACCCCACCCTATTATATGTTATAAAACATATCCTTATTGGCCCCTAGCATATATCTTAAACATATCTCCTTTTTAACATTAAAAATATGCCCCAACTTATATGTTTCAAAAACCATGTTGCAATCGACATTACCACTTTTCATATCGCAAGATGAAAATGCGAGTTTTGATGTCCTAGCTGTCACTTTAAATGGAAAGAAAGCACCATTTTGGGAAATTTTCTATTCTGGATCAATTTTCTTGGCTTTTCTAGAGTTTGAAAGAAATATTAATCAATGATAAGTCTTTCATTCATTGTCTTACCTTCATTTATTTCATGGCTTTGAATAAAAACCATGCTTTGAGATTTGCATTTCTTCATCTCATTGAGCTTCCTTCATTATGTGACTTGCATCTTTGGATTGCTAGGGCATTGTGGATGTTTTAACTAGTCATGACTATGCTTATGAGGTTTTTATTTTTCTTTATTTCTCTAATAATGCTTTTTGTTTTTCATTGTTCAGCCCGTGGTAAACTAGGGCATCATGTGTTGTTTGCATCTTTAAGAGAGGAAAGATGTCATTTGGCTCCACAAGAAGTGGCACCATGACCTCTATTACTATTATCACTTGATTAAAATACTTATCATGGTCATCTTACCTTTCTATTATCTCCATTTAGCCATGAGCTATTCTGCATTGATTCATGATGTCATCTTTGTTTTTGACTCCATAATATGTAGCGTACCCATGATGTGCTTGTATTTTAGTCTCTTTTTTATCTACATGGATATATATGATCCCAATGTTTCTATTTTTCTATTTCAATACCTTGAATGGTGATATTTATTTCATATGTTGAAGATGCTCACACTTGGAAGAATCTGGTCTGTGGTGGTTACGGCATCATTCTTCTTTTGATTCTATTTTAGGCTCCATATGGAGTGGTGTAACTACATCTTAAGTATGATTTCATCTTTGGTAATTTTTTATGCATTTTCCCTCTCTTATTGTATTTGATTGTTGTTTCACTGGAGTAGATTTGAAGTTGTTGATATTGCTCCAAAGCACTAAAATGTTGTTTTGATATGGGGTCGTGGCTATGACTATTTTCTGTTGATTCTGGAACATATTCTTGGAAGCATCTAAATTTTTGTTATCTTGATTCAAATCTAATCTATGTTTAATCCATGGTTATGGATAACATTTCTATTGATGGTTGGAAACATACCTTTGTGATTTCATGCATAAATGATGCCATCTTGCTATTTCATTTTCCAGAATGTTGCTATTCCTTTGATGTTAATATGCTGACTCTCCCCTTGAGGCACCCTGTAGAATTTGTCTTTGTTGTTCTATTGCTAGATGTTTTATCAAGATACATGCATCATCTCTATTGTATCTATTCACATATGAAAGGGGATTTGTTGTCTTTGTGCAACATGTAAATGGTGCTTACTTTGAAATTTAAATGTTGCCCCAAATTTACTACATGGTTATTGCTCAATTCATTGTACACATTATCTTGATTTGTATAGAACCATATGCAAAGTATCATACCTTTTTCTATTTTAGACTTGGAGATGCACCATGTAGAAGAAATACAACCTTTCTGTCCCAATTTATACTATCCTGAAAGAACATCATATCTCCTTCTACTATAAGTTCTTGACCATCTCTTCTGAGGCACACATGTTGGCAGATGCTTTATTGCTTGTCTATTTATGAACACCATATTTATTCTATCTTTCTTTGATTGAAATGATGCACTCATGCACCATCATACCATTTTTCTTCTTGTATCTTGAAAGCTCCATGGCTACTGCTGCTTTTGGTGCATCTTTAGAAGTGTTTTTTCTTTGCAAATTGGAGCTCCCTAAAGGTGGCTTTAGAGAGATACCCCTTTGAGAGTCCAATTTGCAATGCAATGGAATTTATTGCAATATAAATTCAATGTCACAACTTATTTTGTATCTTCACATCGAAAAAACAAATTAGTGAAAACATGGTATCCTTCTTTCCTCTACAACATTCCTATGAGTGTGCACATGCTTGGAGCATGGTCTCCTTCTATTGAAGTATGGCTTTTTTCATGCATGATTGGTTTTAAGTGTAGATAGATAGATATTTATCATGCATTTATTAGATACATTGGATCTAATCCCTTTCTCTACCTTCTACAGGTTTTGGATCAAATAGGAGCAGACTGGAGTCATCCCTGGGTCAACACTTCTTCCTTTCTTCAGGAAATGTCTGGTACCTTTTTATTTATATTCATTTTCTTGTGTGCATGTATGTAGTTAGCCATATAAAAAGTGGTAATGTCGATTGCTTTACATTCTTTCCAACACATTTTAGCATTTATGTTCAAAATTGAATATGATCCAATGTATATATCATTTCATTTCCTAGATATCTTAGTTTGATTCTCTCTTTTATGTACTTTTAATTTTCAGATTTAGGAAATGAACACAAATTTAATTCAGATCATTAATAATGTGCAAACTAGGTTATCTTAGCAACTCACCTAGTAAGTAGGCTAAAAACCTTAACCAATTGAATGAACATAAAATTGGGTAACAAGTATGAGAGCTTAGACTCTCTAGAAGAAAATTTTGACAACTTGGGGAGTAGATCCAAGGAGATGGAAAGATATAGGTATGAAAGATAGTTGGAGGAAGCCAAAAATATTATTGAGGATTTGAAGAACAAGCTTAAGACTTCATTGAAAAAAATGAAAGAATTGTCTGAACAACTGAAAGAAAGTCTAGACAATGTTAATGAATTATCTGAAGGAAGTTTTAACTCTGAATAAGTTGAGGCAACAATAGAAGATCTGATGGAAATGAACAAGATCCTAACTAAAGAAGCAACCAAGATGAAAAGACAACAAGAAATTCAATCCATAAGGATGTGTGAAGTTCTTGAAGACATGCAAGCTACTGAAGATGCAAAAAGAACTGCTAAAACTGCAAAGAAGAATGCTGAAGATCTGAACAACTAAGTGAAACTGATGATGATAACTTACAAATGTGTGATGAAAATGAAACACTGAGGAAAGAGAATGAACAACTGAAAGAGGACTTGAATATTGAGAGAGAGAGAGAGAGAGAAATAAAAAAAACTTAAGCAATATGAACAAAGCCTATAGAAGATCGATGAGTAATTGAAGAATCAACGGGGACCTAGAGATACCTCTAGCCTAGGATATACCGGTGACAAAAAATTTGAAAAAGGAGAATAATCCAAGTCTAGTGCTGAAAAAAAAATCAAATATTCCTTAGGTTTATAAAAGTCCAAAAGGTAAGAATCCTACTAAACCTACTTGTTACAATTTTGAAATGCCTAGACACACTGCTAATGTATGTAGAAGAAAACTTGTGAATGTTCCAAGAACTACTCATTTTTATGGTTATTGTTACAATTGAAATAATTATGGTCATAAATTTTATGAGTGCAGATCAAGAACCGGTAGTAGATTATATTAAGGGAGTTTCAATGGCTACGATAATACATGCAAAAAATTTGGACACAAGGAAGAACATTGCAGATCAAGGATACCCACCAAACTAGTGAGTGTTCTAAGAGGATAAGGAAACATGAATGTCACATGCACTGTCTGTGGAAACTATGGACATGTTATCCAAAATTTCCCCATCATGAAAATATTCGCTACAGGTGGAGTAAAAGAGGCTCCCACAAGGGTAGAGCCCAGTCTGTATGGTTTCTTGCCATGTTTTCCCCACCTCTGCATATCTCTTGGTCTCTGGTTTATCCCTAATTCATTGAAGATAACCTAAGTGTTGAAAACCCTATGCAAATTTGAGAAAACCCTAGTTATCTAATGGATGTTCTATTTCCTTGTTACCTTTTCTAAGTAACTTAAGTTCCTTTTAAGGCATGTGTACTTTTCAATCATCCTTTAGTCTCCTAGTCACGTAATGGAAAAGGAATTTTTTTTATTTTTCAGTGACTTCAATATTGCCTTAGTCACACGGTCTCCATAAGGAAAAGAATATTCTCATTTGATCAAGAGACTCAATGATGATCGTTGGATCATGTTTGATCAAAGGGTAGTTGCATGATCTCATGAAGTGACTCAGAGTTAACAAAAGATCCAGAGATCTTGTGACTCAATGTATTTTCTAACCCACGGGTATAACTTGTGTCTAAGATGGGTCAAGTTAAATCCCTTCAGTCACTAGGTCTTGTGATGGAATCAGGGTTAAACAAAATGATCATAGATCATGAGACTGTTCAGTCGCTAGGTCTCTGAAAGAACCATGGTTAAAGATGAGTCAAAGCTAAGTGAAGATTGGATGTCAGCACAAAGGTAATCTCTGTGCAACTTAGAAAAGATCCAACGGTTGGCGTTATGGCTTGAAGAAAAGATGCAATCTATTTAATATATGAGCCATAGCACCGGAGTGCTACGTGTCCCTAGTTAGATATATTTAGTCTTCAAGTCTCCAAATGAAATGAATATTCTCTTAATGTCATGAGACTTAGCACTGAGCATTGATCTTGATCCAATCTCATGGTGGTCACTAATTCTCTAAATTATTTCATAGTTAATGAGAAGGTAAGGATATTATGTGACTGGATTGTCGCCAAGTCTTAGAAAAGAGCCAAGGTTAAAGAGAAAGTCTAGAGACTTTGAGACACAAAGACAAAAGGGTAATCAGGGTTAAAGGCTGGGTTAAAGGCAAGTCAAAAGACAACCAAAATATGAGAGAAATCAACAACTGTGTTTAAAAGAAAAGATCAAGGATTTTTTGAGACGTTGATGCAGATGCCCATGCCACCTATGACCATTACTTGTTTAAATTCAAATATCTGATCTCAAAAGCTCATAGTGGTGGCATGATTTTTCAAGTTACAGATAGAGAGACAGACTGAGCCGACTTCTCAGGTCACATTAATGAAGATTGGAATGATATTCAAAGCCATATCAAATTGAACAGGATATTTTTCATGGCATTGATGAGTAGAATTGACATGATTTAGGGTTTTTGATTATTCTATTGCAGATCAATTGAAGCCCTAATTTTTAGAACCAGATTGACTCTTAAACCTACGTGCTAGAGGAGTAGTGTATATAAGTTAATTTTCAATCTTTTTTAGCTTAGATTTTCCAGTTGATGTAAAATTATCTGAGACATTTTCTCTTGCCCTCTGGTATTCAACAGTTGTAACTTTTCATTGATGTTCAAATATTGCAAGATATTTTTGTGACATTCTTTCTGTCCTTAAGCTTTCTTGTTTGAATTTCTCTTATTGAATTAGAGTTTATTGAATGTTTTCAGAGACATCTTTGGGTTCCTAAGCCTTCTTTCTTTCTGTAATTTATGTGTACTATTGTGAATGATTTGATTTAAATGAGTTTGTGGATATTCTTCAATCCCTTATCACTCTATCTCATTCCTGTGCCTACTTGTAGGAGTGAATGTTTGTTTGCAGGTTGTAGCTTGCATCTACTTTGGGTAGGAAGGTTGTTGCTTCTGAAATTCTTTCTTCCTTGCATAGTTTTTTTCTCCTTTTAGACCTTTCTATGAAATATTTATGCAAACCTATTCAGGAAGTTGTGTTCTCCTAGATCTAAGTTTGTATGCTGGTCTCACTCACCATGTTGTGATTCATGTTATCTTTCGGTGCATCACCTTATTAGGATAAATTTTCTTACAGTTACTTCCCTTTTAAGCATTCCTTCCTTCCCTTGTCCTATCTAGTTTAGTTTCATGCACAAAGACAAAATTAGGTGATTATCCAAGAGGAACCGACCTAGAATCTAGAGGTCTCATTTTAGTTAGCAAAGGTCCCACACCTGGAAGTGATTCTCATGTTATAGTAGATTATCAAAACTATGAGAGCTTGACCTAGGCTGCAAATTTAGTGTATAACAATTTTGGCACACCTGGTGGGACCATAAAGGAAGTTTATTTTCAAGATTATGATATCTCTGATATACCAATTGCATAATATAGACCTAAAGAGGTTCTCCTACCAAGTATATCTGGCTACTCCACTAGTGTAAAGAATAGAAGATCCAGTCTTGTTCAAAGAAAATGAGAAATATCAAGACAAGAAGCTCAAAATATTTTGAGTTCTTACAGCTGCCCTTAACAAGAAAATATAAAGGAAGATCTTCTCAAAGAACATCCCCTACAAGGAGGGTACAATCCACACCACCTGATACTTCAGAGGAGACACCTTTTCCTTTTCAACACAGAAGAAGAGGAAGATCTTTAACTAGAGAGATACAAGAAGATTCAGCTCTGCTCTTCAACACAAATACAAATCACACAGTTGCTGCTCAGTAAGTTACAGTTCCTGTAATGGCTAGACTATTTTCTTTAACACCATTCAATCAAGGAAGCCCCTTGAACTTTTCTCAACATCATGATGTGCCCTTGGTAGCACTCAAAAGTCTACCTAATTTCATAGGTGAAGGACAAAAAACAACTTTTGAACACATAATATATGTAACTACTATTTGTAGTATACCTAATATCACAGAAGAAGATGTGGCCACTAAGCTACTAGCACCCTCTTTCAAAGGTAAGGGCTTAGAATGGTTTAGAACTCTAGCTATTGGTTCTATTAATTCATGGGATGGATTAGGGGATTCATTAAGTAAATACTTTGAGGATAAATTAGATAATTTATTTTTGGTTGAGAAACTAACAACCATAAAGAGAGACCCTCAAGAACAAATGATAGACTTTAATAATAGATTCTTCAAGACATGGAATAGAATCCCAGTCTTAGTAAGGCCATCAGTTGACCATGCTTTCCTATACTTCTTGAAAAGTTTGAATGGTCAAATCTCTTTCATGATCCAATCCATGGGAGGTAACTTGTTACCTGAGACTTTTGATATAGATGTCAAGGCTGAAAATTGTTTAATCTAGGTAGGCATGATAGCCAAAAGGCCACCCATGCCTATTTTTCCTAGCCTCCAGCCCATTGCACCTCTGCAAATACCTCCTTTTACCCCTATACCCACTGTGATAGCACTTGAGGCTACCACTAGCTATGAGAAATCAAAAGTAGTCCCTTCTCAAGAGTTACTTGAATTAAGAAGCAGTCAACAAGAGATGCAAAGTCATCAGCAAGAAATGACTAACTAGTTGTAGACTCTAACCAAAAATTTTACCAACTTAGAAAAGCAGAAGCAAGAGTTAGACCACCTTATCAACAACAAAATCAAGGTCCTAATCAATAGTATCAAAATCAAGGACAATCTTATCAGTAGAATAGGCCACCATATCAAGGGAATTACTAGGGTCAAAGGTAGAAATTTAATCAAAGGCCATTTCAACCTTATAATACCACACCTCTTAGTTTGGAAAATTAAACAAGAGATATAGTTCCAAGTCAGAATAATCTAGTCTTGGACAATGAATGGTGTTTTCCTTGCAATCAGTCCCATAATCAGACAACATGCTTAAATGGAAGAGTGCATCAAGAACTCATGCAGAATGCCTCAAATGCTCAATCAGAGGCCTCTTCTAGTGGGTAAATGCCCCAATAGGATATACATAATGAGACTGCTATTTTCAATTGGGAGGAACAAGATTTCCATGGAGTGAATAATGAGTCTCCAATTGCTACCAACACTAGATCTAAAATAAGAGCTCAAGACATGGAGCAAACGGGAGATGGGGCTAAAGCTTCTATATCTGCAGAATATTCACATCTGGTTACTCCTATCATATTGAAGAAGTATCCCACCATTCTAGTTAAAGAGACCCAATCTCCCAAGGAGATCGAGCCTATCATAGTAAGACACACCACAAAGTGCACATAATAGTACCCTTCGACATTGTGGACAACATGAAGAAATTAAATGTCACTATGTCCATGCGGGACTCCTTGAATATTCCAGGACAACCTGAGATATCGAAGAAGGCCATGAATGAGGAGGTAATTCCTCCACAACCTAAAAAGGAAGTTTCTAAGCCAGTTTTGGTTAATACTCATCAAAAGGAAGAGGCTCCAAGAAGCAAATCCAAGGAAAATGTCATGCAAGGTAGGAATTTAAAACTACCTCCCTTTTATGTATCCTTAATCATTGGAAAATTCTTAGTACATAATTGCATGGTAGATAGTGGGGCTACTAGTTTTGTCATGCCCAAAAAAGTAGCTGACCAATTGGGACTTAAATATGAACCCTTCCAAAAGAAGGTAACCCAGTTTGATGGCTCCTTAGTAAATACCATAGGCATAGCAAAAGATACAAGCCTAATCCTTCATGAAAGTCTAATTTTTATATCCTCCTTGATATATATATATATATATATATATATATATATATATATATATATCTCATAGACCTCCCTGCCCTATTTTCCATATGTTTATCAAGGGAATTCACAACCAAGATAGGAGGCTATCTTTCTTCGGACTGGTCTCACATGCTTTTCCATACAAGATATGGAACTAAGGTCACTATCAAGTCCGAATCATTGGAAGCACACCATATAGAACCTTATGTGTTCAATGTACTCAATATAAGCTGCCTTACACTTGATGATAATGATTTCCCAATCATCAGAGAAGAAAAAAGTAAGATAGAAGATATCCCTGATATCTATCTAGATGATTTTGAATCAGAGAGAGCTTCAGAGGCTCAAGCCAATGGTATTTGGGATGTTGGTTTTGGAAACTATTTGATACAAGAGAATGGATTCATAGAGCCAAACCTTATCAAAGCAGATACTGAGTCAAAAGATCAGAGAAACCAAGTTTGGGAACTATACTTTGATGGTGCTAGAAGCAGACATGGTGGTGGTGGTTCTATGCTAGTCTCTCCTATGCAGGAGAAGTATTATACAACCTTTAGGTTCAGTTTCTCTTGCACTAGAAACACTTCTGAATATGAGAACCTAGTGAATGGATTGGAATGGGAAAGAAAGAGAGGGATCAGAGCCCTAAAAGTACATGGTGATAGTGAGCTGGTAGTCAACCAAGTCATAGGAATAAGTGAAACAAAGAATGATAAAATGAGAGCATACAAGCATCGAGTTTGGGATGCAGTTAAAGATTTCCATGCTTTCAATATTGTTACAATCCCTAGGAAATTAAATTAGAATGCAGATAGATTAGCTGTTGGTAGATAGTAGTATGATATTCCTAATAGAATTTCAAAAGAAAATGATGAGCAACATATCAAAATAATTGTTAGACCTTTTGTTCCTGATAATAATTTCATTTGGCAAGTGTTTGACATTGATGAGAAAATTATGTAGTTCTTATTTGAGGAAGATGTCTTCTCAGAACATAACCAAGGTAGACTAATGCTAAACTATGGTGACCAAGTGGTGCAACTCAGATCAAATAAAATGCCCAAAGGTCTTGTCACTTTAGAAGTTGTTTTCAATATAGATGATCAAGTTAGAAGGAGAAAATCTGGCTTGGTAGTCCAACAAGAACATTGTGTTGAACTAGAGTTGGAGCCAGGTAAAAGTCTACAATTTGGGAAGGTAAATACTGATTCAAAAAGGTAGGCCTATACCCAATTATTTCAAGAGTTTAGTGATATATTTGCATGGAAATATGAAGACCTCAAGGGGTTTAATCTAGCCCTTGCTTAGCATACCATTGAATTAGAGCCAAATACCAAACCAGTCAGGAAAAAGCAAAGGCATGTCAATCCCAAGCTTGAGCCACTCATGCATAAAGAGGTTCTCAAATTAATTGAAAGTGGAATTATCTACCCCATAAAGTATACTAGTTGGTTTTCCAACCTTGTGCCTGTCAGGAAGAAGAATGAGGAATTAAGGTTATGTGTTGAATTTAGGGACCTTAACAGGGCATCCCTTAAAGTTCGCCATCCATTGCCATGTATGGAGAAAATCCTATAATGTGTCTCCGAATCAGAACACTTCTCTCTACTGGATGGCTAGAAAATCAATATAAGACTGCATTTACAACCAAGTGGGGAATGATGGCTTATCAAAAGATGCTCTTTGGCTTGTCAAATGCAGGAGCTACTTCTCAAAAGGAAATGGATATGGCCTTTAAAAGCCTCATGTACAAGTTTGTACTGGTCTATTTAGATGATATAAGTGTTTATTCTAAACATGCAACAGACCACATCAAACATCTGAAGAAGATATTTGAAAGGTGTAGAGAGTTTGGGATTTCCCTTAATCCCAAGAAATGTGTGTTTGCAGTCCATGAAGGGAAACTGTTGGGATATTTTGTATCCAAACAAGGAATTACAATAGACTCTGAGAGGATTGCGGCTATTCTAGAGCTACCCCTACCACATCACAAGAATGGTCTTCAATATTTCATAGGAAGGATTAACTTTGTTAGGCATTTCTTGCCTAATATTGCAGATTTACTAAAGCCTTTGACAACTATGTTAAAAAATAATTCAGCTTTTAGCTAGAGAAAAGAAGGGAAAGCTAATTTCCAAGCTATCAAAGAAGCCTTGATAGAAGCTCCTACCCTATTGAACCCAAATTTCAGTAAGGATTTTATCCTTTATGCTTATGGAGGTTCTGATGCTATATCTGCAATGTTGACTCAAGAAAAATCAGAAGGATTGGAGAAACCTATTGCTTTCTTTAGCAAAGGTTTAGAATAATATGAACAAAGATATTGTTTTGTGGAAAAACATGTACTTTCTATGGTGAAGAGCCTCAAAAAGTTTAGATATCTATTGACTCATAGCAAGGTACACTTAAAGGCCACTCATTCAAGTGTCAAAGAGTTCATGCTTTCTAAGGACCTAAATGAGAAAAGAGCTGGTTGGATTACTAAAGTAATGGAATATGACATTGATATCCAAACCACCAAGCTAGTTAGAGGAAGAGGTCTTTGTGAGAATTTGACAGGGGATAAGAGTCTAAAGAATTCAGAGCAAATGAATGCATCCTTAATTGTGCATTCAATAGAAGAACATGCCAAGGCAGCAGGTTGGTTTCCTAACATGGTTCATTACTTAAAGATGGGAGAATGTCTTGTATATTTGGATTTAGCAAAGAGAAGGTATTACAGATTGCAATCTATCCCCTTTGTGTTGATTGATGAGGTCCTCTTCAAAAAGTATCATAATGGTGTTCTTCTAAGATGTATGGATTCAAAACAAGTAGCAAGTGTCCTGAATGAATTTCATGATGGACCTTCTGGAGGTCATTTTTCTCCTAGGACTACTTATTTTAAGATCATGAGGTCTAGTTACTATTGGCCATCTATCTTCAAGGACAGTCATGATTATGTGAGGAAATGCATCAAGTGTGCCATGTTTGTAGGCAAAGAAAAGCTTCCATCTTTTCCCCTTCAACCAATCAGAATAGAGAAACCTTTTATGAAATGGGGCATAGATTTTATAGGACAAATTAATCCTCCATATAGTGTAGGCCATAAGTGGATAATCACTGCAACTAATTATTTCACTAGATGGACAGAAGTTGTTGCATTGAAAGACGCAAATGAGAGTGTTGTCCTAAAGTTTTATGATGACATTATTCACAGATTTGGTACTCTAGACTCCATCATATCAGATAATATATTAGCATTTACAGGCATAAGAGTAAGTGAAAGGGAAATCAAACATGGTGTTTATCTAAGCACTAGTTCTAATTATTACCCCTAGTGAAATGGTCTAGCAGAGTCTACAAATAAGAATATGATTAGAATAATCAAGAAGACCCTACAAGATAACCAAAGAGATTGGCACACCAAATTGAAATATGCCTTATGGTTAGACAAAATTACCCCAAAAAATATCATTGGGAATTCTCCATACATGTTAGTGTATGGAAGAGAAGCTAAGTTGTCCATTTCAACTGAATTTCTAGCTTTGGACTTAGCTACTCAATATATCTTGTTTGAAGAAAGAGATCCTTTGCAAATTAGGTATGCTCATATTATGGAATTAGAGGAACACAAAGATAAATCCATGAAAGATATGGAATTCCATCAGATGCAAACAAAGAAAAGTTTTGATAAAAGAGGCAGGGCTAGAAATTTCAAAATTGTGGATGTAGTCCTCACATGGGATGAGTTCAAGACCAAGCCTTGCAAACATACTAAATTTGATTCCTTCTAGGGAGGTCCATTCATCATCACCGAGTGCAAGTAGCATAATGATTTCCTATTGTCTACTCTTGGAAGAGATCCCTTACCTATTTCTGTTAATAGATCCCACTTGAAACCTTATTTTGAGGTTTGTCCTTCCTTGTATTTTTTGTAAATATGTTTCTTTGTTTTTCATCCTTGCTTTCTAGGTTAGTTTCCTGCTTTCCAAGAAGTGCTTCTACACAGTTAAGTTGTTCTTCCTCCTAGCTCAAAACTTCATGCCTTCCTAAAGGTCTCTAATCTAGTATACAAGTGATGACTCCTATGCCCAATGGATGTCAAAGGGCCACTGGTTCTCAATGTGTAGCCGGCAGACATCCCGTAGAAATCACCAAAATGTTATCCAAAATTTCCCCATCATGCAAATTTTGGCTATAGGTGGAGTAAATGAGGCTCCCACAATGGTAGAGCCCAGCCTGTATGGTTTCTTGCCATGTTTTCCTCAGTTCTACATATCTCCTGGTCTCCGGTTTATCCCTAATTCATTGAAGATAACCTAAGTGTTGAAAACCCTATGCAAATTTGAGAAAACCCTAGTTATCTGATGGGTGTTCTATTTCCTCGTTACCTTTTCCAAGTAACTTAAGTTCCTTTTAAGGCATGTGCACTTTTCAATCATCCTTTAGTCTCCTAGTCGCATAATGGAAAAGGCATATTCTTATTTATTCAGAGACTTCAAGATTGCCTTAGTCGCACAATCTCCATAAGAAAAAGAATATTCTCATTTGATCAAGACACTCAGCAATGATCATTGGATCATGTTTGATCAAAGGGCAGTCATGTGATCTCATGAAGTGACTCAGAGTTAACAAAAGATCCAGAGATCTCACAACTCAATGTATTTTCTAACCCACAGGTATAACTTGTGTCTAAGATGGGACAAGTTAAATCCCTTCAGTCCCTAGGTCTCGTGATGGAATCAGGGTTAAAAAAAATGATCGGAGATCATGAGACTATTCAGTCGCTAGGTCTCTAAAAGAACCATGGTTAAAGATGAGTCAAAGCTAAGTGAAGGTTGGATGTCAGCGCAAAGGTAATCTATGTGCAACTTAGAAAAGATCCAATTGTTGGCGTTATGGCTTGAAGAAAAGATGCAGTCTATTTAATGTATGAGCCACAATGCTGGGGTGCCATGTGTCCCTGGTTAGATATATTCAATCACCGAGTCTAAAAAATAAAATGAATATTATCTTAATGTCATGAGACTTAGTGATGAGAGTTGATCTTGATCCAATCTCACAGTAGTTGCTAAGTCTCCAAATGATTTTGCAGTTAATGAGAAGGTAAGGAGATTACACGACTGCATTGTCGCCAAGTATCAAAAAAGAACCAAGGTTAAAGAGAAAGTTTGGAGACTCCGAGACACAAAGACAAAAGGGTAATTAGGTTTAAAGGCTGGGTTAAAGACATGTCAAAAGACAACTAGAATCTGATAGAGATTAATGACTATGTTTAAAAGAAAAGATCAAGGATTTTATGAGATGTTGATGCAGATGCTCGTGCCACCTATGACCATTACTTGTTTAAATTCAAATATCTGATCTAAGAAGATCATAGTGGTGGCATGATTTTTCAATTTACAGACAGAGAGATGGATTGAGCCGACTTCTTAGGTTGCATTAATGATGATTGGAAAGATATTCAAAGCCATATCAAATCAAAAAGGATATTTTTTGTGGCATTGATGAGCAAAATTGACATGATTTAGGGTTTTTGATTATTCTATTGCAGATCTATTGAAGCCCTACTTTTTAGAATCAGATTGACTCCTGAGCCTACATGCTAGAGAAGTAGTGTATATAAGTTAATTTTCAAGTTTTTTAGCTTAGATTTTCCAGTTGATGTAAAATTATCTGAGGCATTTTCTCTTTCCCTCTGGTTTTCAGCAGTTGTAACTTTTCATTGATGTTCAGATATTGCAAGGTATTTTTTTGACATTCTTTCTATCTTTAAGCTTTCTTGTCTGAATTTATGTTATTGAATTAGAGTGTACTAAATGTTTTTAGAGACATCTTTGGGTTCATGAGCCTTCTTTCTTTCCGCAATTTATGTTTACAGTTGTGAATGATTTGATTTGAATGAGTTTGTGGATATTATTCAATCCCTTATCACTCTGTCTCATTCCTGTACCTAGTTCTAGGAGTGAATGTTTGTTTGCAGGTTTTAGCTTGTGTCTACTTTGGGTAGGAAGGTTGTTTCTTGCAAAATTCTTTCTTTCCTTGCATAGTTTTTTTCTCTTTTTAGACCTTTGTATGAAATATTTATGCAAACCTATTAAGGAAGTTGTGTTCTCCTAGATCTAAGTTTGTATGCTAATCTCACTCACTGTGCTATGATTCATGTTATATTTTGGTGCATCACCTTATTAGGATAAATTTTCTTACAGTTACCTCCCTTTTAAGCATTCCTTCTACCCCTTTTGCTATCCAGTTTACTTTCATGCACAAAGAGAAAATTAGGTGATTATCTAAGAGGAACTATCCTAGAATATGGAGGTCTCATTTAATTAGCGAAGGTCCCACACCTGGAAATGATTTCCATGTTATACTAGATTATCAAGACTATGAGAGCTTGACCTAGGGTGCAAATTTAGTGTATAACAGGACACATGGCTATGAATTTTCGATTGAGGAATCCTAGAGGTAATGATGGACCCTAGAGGACAAGTATGGTAATTTTTATTGTCACAAGACTCAAAACATAGAAAGAGATTATAGATATAGGAACCGATCACCGAGTGATGAAGATGGGAAAGGTAAAAATATTGTTAATGTTGAAGAAGTGAGGAATGAGATGAAAAATATATGGGTGAAGAAGGAAGAAAGTAAGGAAGATGCCAATACATTGAAAATTCACCTACCATCATCTAGCTCAGGGGATTCATCCTCAAACTAAGAAAGTGAGTTTTTCTTAGGGACTAAATTTCATTTTTATATCTAACTAGTCCCTTATAATGATGAGTAGTAATATCTATTTTCATAGTGAGATGCATAGATGTTAATTTCAATGAATTACATGGAAATGATTTGTTATGAATCACTGATTTTATCCTTTGTAAAAGTTATGTACAATGCTACATTAATCTTCAAGCGATGGAAGTTTTAATTCATATAGTGATATCGATGAATTGCATTAAATATATTGTACCAACTAGCCATTGGACAAATTTTTGGGAAAATAAATTATAGGCAAACCTATTCATTATTTACCTTGCATTTCAAATAGTGTTTATAGGAGCAAAGTGTGATTTCATATTGTGATAGATTGTGCAAACTAATTGAGCTAATCACTTATAGAAAATTAAACTGAAAATTTGAAAGCCCTAATTGAGATATTGAGCAAAGCAGTGGTCAATTATGAAGGAATTTGGTGTATTTGAGTTACAAAGTAGGAAATCTATTGAGTCACTATGGCATCGAGGATTGCTACACCTAAATTGATCGAGATAAAAAAAAAGAGGCAGAACTAGAACACAATATACACTTATTGAAGGCGGTAGAAGTTGACAAAATTGGTGCCATATCCCTAAATCCACCTCATGTTCTATTGGTTGAAGATGTAAGAACATTTATTCATTGCAATGTTAGTGAGTTAGGAAATGAATAGATATAGAAGGAATACTTGGTAATGTGAAATAATGGAGAGCTATAGGACAAATTCAAACATCTTCAAACAAAGGGTTTGACACACATTTTGGACTTACCAAAAATATTTAAGGAGTGTATTCAATATGTCTTGAGTCATTTTCATAATGAATTCATATGGCTGGACCAACCAATCAAGATCACCAAGGAGTTGATTCATCTGATCATAGGTTTCTCAGCGGACAGGGAGTCATTTACCCTAAGGAAAATATCAATGAAGATGGTTGGAAAAATCACTAATTCTAAGAAATATCATAGAGAAATGATGATAGATGACATTGAAGCACTATTGAAGCTATCAGTTAAAAAGAAAGCAAAGAGGTATGCACTTTTGAGGAGGCTTATGAAAGAATTACCTTGCAACTCAAAAAGCCAAGGATAGAAAGAAAAGAAAAGAAGATCACGAGTCAGTTGGAAGAAAAGTTTGTAACTGGTGAAGGGAGTAGTTCCAAAAGTGAGAGACAAAAAATCATCCCAAGTGCTTATGCTAAGAGGAAAAGGAATCAAGTAGAAACTTAAAGTAACACTCTAGAATTACCATCAATGGAAGAGTCTAGTAGGGAAAATATTGATGAAAGTAATATTCTGACCCTATGCCACTTGAGGCATCTCAACGTGTCAAGACAAAAATATATGTAAACATAAAAACTCAAGGACATGCAAATTCATCTCCTAGCAAGAAGAAGAAGAAGAAGACAAAAGTAGACAGTGAGAAAACTAATTCAGAGAAACAAATCACTGACATGGGGAAGTCGAGAAAGAAAAAATTCAATATCCCTAAAAGTGCTACTGAAGTTTTTAATGAAACAAAATAACATGGAATGATAGGTAATATCAGTAAATTTGAATTCTCTAAATTATCTGATGAAGACAAGAAAACAATTGAAGATGCTATTGTATTTCACTTTCACAAATTCATCAGAACACCTAGTCAAATCAAAACTCATATTGTTGATGAATTATATGAAGCAATTAATTTTAGATGGGAGTTTGCATTTGAAACTAAAAAGGAAATAAGAGAAAGGACACTTCTATATATTATGACACTTTTGAAAATAAAGGAAGTAGATGGTACACTTGAAAAATATAAAGTTAGATTCTGTATTGGTCATAGGACTGCAAAACTACTAGCTGGGAAGGAGAAAGAAGTTGAAGAAGAGATAGTGGTGATATGGAAAATGATATTCAACATGGATCAACCAAAGGTAACAGACAAAACAAGTACATCTAAAGTAGATTATACCTTAACTTTGAAAGAGTTAATGTGAGATGTGTTAGGTATTATTCCAAATATTGTTACTCATATTGACCTAAAAAATGATTTAGTTTATGATGTTATGATTGAATATATCACTAAAAATCCCAACTCTCATATGGTTGGAGATGAAGCTGAAGATATAACACTTCAGTATCCACTTGATGTAAACCTTATTGAGATAAATGATAATGTAGTTGATATTGAAACAAACAAGGTTGATGAGACATAAATAAGTAAGGAGACATAAAAGGTGAATGAGACCACATATCAACCAAAAGACACAACAGAACATGTAAAGGATATAGAACAGGGTGAAGCAAATCAAGAGAAACAAGATGAGAAATATAAAGATCAAGAACACAACAAAGAGACAAACAAGGAAACAAGTAACATTGGTACAAGTGAGAAAATTACTAAATATGGAGTTGAGACACCAAAGGATAATACCACTAGTACTTCACAAAATAACATAGAGGATACCAGTGAGAAGAAGAAAATAAAGAGAATGGAAGAAGGTGAAAAACAAGATGATGAAGAAGATAATCCAGAGTATGTTATTCTATAGAAGGATGTTAACAAGTTAATTCCAAATGAACATATACTATTTTCAAAGAAGTTGGCTAAGAAGAATATAATAAAGCAGAAGAATTTCAAGAAGAAAATACGAAGGAAAGAAATTTCTATACTTGTTTATCTAGTTCTTGATGTATAAATTGATCAAGAAGCATCAATGATTGATCAAATAAAAAATCTTAGTTGATGCAATTACCAGTATAGATCATGACATGGAAGAGGAAATGATTAAATGAGAAAAGAAGAGATTGGAGAAGGAGATGATGGAGAAGCTACTGCAGAAGATTTCTCTTGAGAAGGTTTCACTATTTGAACTGGTCAAGGAACTAAAGGAATTATTACTTGAAGTTGGAAAATCTTTAACAAAAAATATATTCTGACCAACTTCACTGCAGAGATAAAGTAAAAGAAGGATGAGCTAGAAACAAAATTGGATACACTTGTCAACCAATTGGACCCATTGAACAGATCTATGATGGATCATACTACAAAGTTGAAAGCATTAATACGCAAGGAAATCAAACTCAACATGGAGTAGGATAGGATTAGGATGAATTTGTTGGCAAGTGGCCTAATCAACATAGATTATAGGTTGTCATTTATGGAAACAATAATCATTGGTATGGTCTCTTGAAGTAAAATCCAATTTTAGATATTCAATTTTGTAAAAATGACCAAGTCCAGGATGTAGTTAACACGGTACACTCACACAACTTTGATCAGTGAGCATTGTATGCATCAAAATGCACTATGCAAGCTTAGAGGAGTGTACTATGGGATAGAATAGGCCTTCAGTTAAGGTCTCTTAGATTTTGATGTTTTCTAGACAGAGTTACAACCTATTGAAGTTATGGGAAGATAGTACAATAGGGACACATAGAAGATGAATTGTTGTGATGATTAAGGGAGTATTTTGAGGAATCCAAAGTAGTAGAATTCCTACTTTGGATTTGCATTGGTTCCTACCCTAATTTTGTTGAAGCATGATCTTTGACTATGTATTTTCTATTTGGTTAAGTGTTCGACATGTTTTGGGATGTTCTTGTGATGCAAAGATATGTGTGGAATGTGTAGATGCATTATGATGTCAAAATCACATAGAAGATTATGCGAGCTATAAATGGGACTACTTAAGCATATCAGATGCTTGTATTGTTGATATTGATAAATCACTATAACAGAAGAATGTTTCTTTGTAAGAGAAGTTTGTTCATTGTATACCCCTAACAGGGTTTCTATACTTTAACAAGGATATGTACTTAATGTAATACTTAGCTCCTAACAGGGCTAGGTTTCCTAACATGGACACTATACTTCTTAGTGCATCATTTGTGGGTATCACCAATGAGGTTTTCTCTTGGACAGGGTTTCCTTGTGAACAAATTATGGTGTTATGAGTTGTTTAATTTATGTGTATGTTCTAATTATTTAAGTACTTGCATGGTTATGTTTGAATTGGTTAAATTTGTTTTTGAAGTATTGTAATGTTGATTCACTCCCCCTCTCAGTACTACTTAATCCTAATAACTGGCACCAGCATGTGGCCCTTGGAGAGAAACCATGCCAACTTAAGAGAGATATGGATGGATTCAAGTAGTTTGAAAGACAAATTTGAGGTGGCACTTGAATACCTTGATAAAAAAAAAGCTGATAATGTTGAGTTGAAATTAAAACTGAGAAGAGATGAGGGATTCATAAAAAATATCAAGGAACAACTTGAACTTTCCAGGAACCAAATAAAAGATGTTATGGATAAAATTAAGGATCAAAATGATAATGATAAAGAAGTACAACATGGGAAAGATGAAAAGACAAAACTTGAAGAAATCTTGAAGAATGAGAATGTGCAGATGGGAAAAATGTAGTTTGAACTTGATGATTACAAAATCAAGTATCATGAGCTAGATAAATACAACAAAATCATTAGAGGAGAAATTGTTGAAGAAAAGAATCACATGGAAAAACCTCATACAGGAAGTGACAAGATTAATGAATAGAGAGAAAGACAAAATCCTAAAGGTGACATGACAGGAGTTGGCTTTGATAAAGATGAATGCTCAAATTCTCAAGAAAGATAGTCTGAAGTAAAATCAGTTGAGATACCTAATTAATATGAAGATCCTATACAAAAATAGGAACCAAAAGAATAGTACAGACCTTTCAGAGGAATATTCTTTGGATATAACAAAGTTGGTCACATGAAGAGGGATCGCAGAGGCAAGATTCCTAACAAACCCTTTTCTGGTTATTGTTTCTATTGCTATGAATATGGATATAAGAAGATAGAATGTAGAAAACCTTATCACTACCACAAAAAATACAAAAAAAGACTACATCAGAGAAGAAACATAAGCTAAGATTACATGTTACAACTACAACTTTGGACACATCACAAGGAACTGTAGTTGCACGTTAATCAAAATAGATCATCCCCTACATGTTATAAATGTAACAATCAAGAACATATAGAAAATTTTTGCAGGTATAATGGAGCTGCAAGTAACAGAAGACCACCACCTATTGTTGTAAATAAAAAATGTTGGTGATGTTGGAAAAAGTATGGTAGAATATATGGAAGAGTTTGACAGCCAATTTTTGAAGGAGAATGGTAAAGTTTGAAAACTAAAGGAGTAGAGTGAGCCTAAGGTTCAGGGAGATTCAATAGAAGCTACTAAACCCTCGCCTAATGTTTCTACATCAACCTAAATGGCCAACCATGGTATTAGGGGGAGATTTGAAGATATAATAGAAATCTATCTAGCCCCGATATATGCAGAATAAGTTGTT
This sequence comes from Thuja plicata, assembly GCA_018584345.1. Lineage (NCBI taxonomy): Eukaryota > Viridiplantae > Streptophyta > Pinopsida > Cupressales > Cupressaceae > Thuja > Thuja plicata. Next base: position 1,770,028 of record MU227659.1, read on the forward strand.
GCGAGCTTATGGATGGTAAATATGTTTGATATTGAGTCTCTATCTGAGATTTCTTGGTTGTACACACTGAATAGAATGATCACTATAAATTTAGTTGACCTGATCATTTTTAGGCTTATAAGTTCATTGGGAAATGTGTTAATTTGTGCACAATGAAGCATAATTTTATTAACTTAGAAATTTTTATTCACAATTAAAGCAGAGCTGAAGGAGACTAGAGGAACAAGAAAATAAGCTAGGTCATTTTTGTGATAATTGAGCATGCATACCCTGATTCATCAAGGAAAAGGTACTTTGATCACTTGTGATCTTTTCATTACTATGGATACTCTGTTGATTTTGGATGTTAGTGAAAGACCAAGGTAAAAATTCATCCTTACAAATCCACTTAAGATGATCTTGAAGGCACATTTTCACAAATAGCCTATGCGTGCTTCATGTGGAAGACATTAGGGTGTACATTCATTACAAGTATGAGTCACTGGGAGTGTGTGTGTATATTTGTGCACCTGTTATCTGCAACACAACAGTTCAATAAGTCATTCTGTTAGTTAAAAACAAGGGTTAAAGAGCATACAAACCATAACATGAACTTATTGCTTTCTAACTAGGATGAGTGTAGCATATAACATAAAATCACTCAAATTTATGCTAAATACTAGTGACATAAACAACCTAGCATGAAATATTTAGTTAAAAACAAACTATTATTCAATGAACAAATATTAGTCTAAAAATGGACATAATAACAATGTATGAGCATGAACTATGAAATGAAGTATGAGCTAAGTCTATTCCAATAGCATAACAATGCATTTACAATATGGGATGAAGGCTTCTTTTCTCTCAAAAATGGCTTCTATTTATAGAAGAATGAGAGAGAGAGAGAGAGAGAGAGAGAGAGAGAGAGAGAGGAGACAAGGCTCATTAATGAGTTGAGGGACACATTAATGGTGGTGTAAGAGCCATTAATGCCTTGGGGATTAATGAGGCATGGAGGAGACATGGGCTTAAGGAATCTTCATTAATGAGGCATTAATGAAAGCCTTAAAGAATCATGGGGAGGGTGTAAGACTCAACTTGGCAAGTTGGTCCCTTAGGAAAGTCATGCTTGAGAAAGTGGACTTTCTCAAGTGGGTTGAGTTGTTAATCATTCCTTAATGGAATGTGACAACATTAGGAGGTGGGTTAGGGTAGAATTAGGATTAGAATTAGATTAGCAAGGGTGAATGGGTTGAAAAGGGTTAAAACCCAGGGTAGAAGTGGTTGAGATAGGTTAGGTTGGGGTTTAAGGGAATATTAATTAAATGAATTAAACTTATTTATTTCATTCAAAAATGGGAATTTAATTATTTAAACAATTTAATTGCTTTTTAATAATTAAGGGGACTGTAGCCATTTTAATTAAATTAAATAGGCTAGGGGAATGGGTTAATTGCAAGTGGATAATTGATTTAGGGATTTATTTAATTCCTAGCAAATTAATCATTTTTAGCCATGTATTTGATTGATTTTGATTTTGGCTAAAAGTAAATAATTTAGTGATTTGATCACTTTAGGAGATTAAATTGATTTCAAAAGAATTATGCCAAGCAGTAATAGGGTCATTTGGACATAATCGAGGGTATGATCACACTTAGGGAAAATAGGGTCCATAGTTGGAACGGATCAAATTCAGGTGGTTACATTTGCCCCTCTTTGAATCGATGTGTGAGTAGCGCATTGATTCAAAGAAAGTTTTTGATTTTGACTTCAGAAAGTTTGAGAATTTCGTTCTTGGTTGTCAAAAAAAATGTTGACGAGATCAGTCTTGCACTTGATTGAACCAAACTAATAGAATTGATTTTGAACTTGGTTGTCATCCAAAGATTAATAAAATATTTTATAAATACCAATTCTGAATTTGTTTGTCATCCAAAGATTGATAATACTGATTCTGAACTTGATTTTCATCCAAAATCCAGTATGAAGCTGCCAGGAGCTTAAAAATATTTTAAAATGAGGAAACACAAGATATCCAGCTTATGAGAATCAAAGCTTTCTATCCAACAGTTCCAACTTAGTCAAGGAAACTATTATACCCTTAGTTTGTTTGATAATGAAGTCATTTTAATGTTGTATCGAGAAAAAAATTAATTGATGATAGTGTGATCATGCCCCCTCAGGAATGAAATTGAAGGAAAAGAATAAAATCCCTCAGTTGAAAGAATGTATCACTTGTAGGAAGCAGTTAGGACAAGAAAGAATGGAAGAGAAGAAGTGAAAAAGAAGGTGTGTTTAAAAATAAACACACAAGTACCAAGTTAATCACATGAAAATAGGAGTGGTAAGACTGATAAAATAATGTCAGACCAAGATTTATGATAAAATGTGCAATTTCGACCGATGTTTGGAAAAAATGAAGCAAATATGTAGTTTTTGAAATTGTTGTAAGAATGGTACCGTGCTGCTGAAAACATCTTATGCACCTTCAATTTGGTTCTTGATTGATCTAAATGAGAACAAAAATGAAGTTGTAGTTGTTTGGGAGGAGTTTCAAAACTCCTAAATGGCTCAAAAGACCAATATAAGCCTCCAAATTTATCATTTTACTATTCATTTTCACTTTCAGCCATAGTAATTCAGAGAGCTCTGCAGAGAAGATGGTAGTCCCTGTAAGGAAGCACCATTTCAAGATGAGCCACCGACATTAGCACCTAGCCGACTACCCACCGCTAGTAAGTGCTTGATAAACTACCCTGTGATTTTTGCAAATTTCCATTTTATGCATTTTTGTAGCTTTTATAGCCTCTGCAATTTTGAATCACATCCGAGATTCTGGATTGCAACCTATAAATCCCATGTCGCGTCTGATTTTTCCCAGATTGCATCCAATTTTTCTAAATTCCTGTGTCGCATCTGGTATTTCCCAGATCGCATTTGTTTTCATTTCTTTTGTCTTGGTTTTAGTAAAAACCCATCAGTGTGTCACACCCTATTTTCTTAAGGTCACACCCCGCATTTAGGATCGCATCCCGTATTTCCAGGATTGCATCCTGTAAACTCAGTCACATCCTGTATTTCCAGGATCGCATCTAGCAAAATGGATTGCACCCTTCTGTTTCAGAATTGTATCTGGTTAGGAGACTTAGAATTTCAATCTATTTGCATCCCGCGAACTTGGAATCACTTAGTTGATTAGGAGTCTACCCCTTTATTGTAGATAGGATACTGATGTATTGTCATTTTTGTCCAAAATAGGCCCAATTTGAGGTAGTCACATTTCATGGCACATACCCTGGTCGTGTGCTTGCATTGTTTGGACAGTTTTCAGATGACAAGTAGACTATCGTGATCCAATGTGGATTGTGTTCGTTGATGGGTTTACCTGAGATCAGGGTAAACCATGGGTTATTGACTACTCTGGCTGAGAGATGGCACTCAGAGCACAGTACCTTACATTTACCGATTGGAGAGACCATATTGACTCCTGAGGATGTCTAGAGGATACTTTGGGTACTAATGATTGGGCATGAGGTATGATTTGAGTCGACAACAGCTGTGGCGATTGGTGCTGCGCGAAGATATTTCCAAGATGATACTATTCACCGGAGGTATTTGTCATGGGACTACATGGTCGATCATTATGATCATTTATCTATTTATTTAGTAGCACTGGTAGGTGACATCCTCATGCTAGATAGGGGCCAACATGGATTTATGGTTGGGTGGGTAGATATGATCGAGCAGATGGTTACCCACTGTCAGAGATTTGCATGGGGAAGTTGTATCTTAGCTCATATGTACAGAGAGTTGCATGAGATAGTATACCACTACACATGGAGTATGACTGTTGGGATCCTTATTCTCTAGATCTGGGCCTACGAGCACATCCCTGTGACATGGCCGATTGTAGATAGACAGAGGGCACAAGAGTAGCCCTATGTTTATATGTATGCAGGTCTTCTTTAGCAGCCTCATCTAGGAAAGATCGAGTACTGGTGCCACTTTTTTGATGATATGACAAAGGTCACTTGGAGGCCATATTTAGATTGCAATGTGTGGAATTTAGATGCCCGACAGGTACCCTACTTATATTAGAGTCGATATCTCATTTGCAGGACTAGATATATCATAGAGCAGTTCGTGATCACCAGAGTACTGAGGCAGTATGGGCATCGATAGGGAAGGACAGAGGAAATTACTGTATATGCTCAGACCAGAGATGAGACACCATTATGGGGTTCACAATTGATGTATGAGATAGCACACCAGGAGATCCAGGATATGGTGGCAGTAGACTAGGATCTCCGTCCTGATGTAGTTGATGTAGGTGTGTCGGATGAATATACTACTGAGAGGCTTTAGTACCCCTTTCCTTGGTTCACTCTTCCTGAGGAGATCATTCCTCGCATAGAGGAGCCCTTAGAATATGATCTTGATGATCGACTAGCCAGGGGTAGGGGCGGCGCGTAGAGAGACAGGGCTCCTAGCAGGCATGGAGGGCGTGATGGTGGTAGGGATGGTAGGCATCCTCCTCCTGATGATGATCATGATGGAGATGATATGGGTGGTGGTGGTGAGGCTGTCGATACAGGTGGAGCCAGTGGTAGTGGTAGTGGAGAGGGTCGACGTACCTGGTTCAAATTTGTAGCTCCCTAGAGATATCCCAGTCCACTCCTTACTAGGGATCAGCAGAGACAGAGATAGTAGGGGTCACAAGATAGACTACAGGATAGGTCCCAGGAGCAGGAGACAGGTAGAGATGAAGATCCTTTGTCTAGGTATGAGCAGGAGAGAGAGTAGCTCCAAGCTAGGATTACAACATTGGAGGCCCGAGTTACTATTGTCGATGCCTTACTGGAAGATAGGGATATACAACTTGACCAGTTGAGAGTAGAGAGGGACAGGCAGGGTGAGATGCTTAGAGCTGAGAGAGATGCACATGCCCAGATAGCAGTTCATTAGGGGTAGAGAGCCACTTATTATTATGCCTTGTATCATGCAGCAATGCCTAAGGGCCAAAGAGCTCCTTCTTTTTCATGAGTGACTCAGCAGTCAGAGGGGGCTATGCCACCTCCAACACCTCTGTTATTACCACCTCCTCCTCCTCCTCCAGATCAGGGAGAGGGGGCGGGTCAGAGTTGATATTTTGTACCATTTATATGTATATCTTGACATTACATTTTATATATCTGGATCCTACTGAGATCCCCCCTATTTTGTATATGACATTCATACATGTATATCTGATTTATTTGACCTCACTGATACTCGGATACTCTTTATGCATACTATTCCATATTTTGATCTGTACCATGTTATGATGATATATATATCTGATGCAGCTTCTTGATTCTAACATGTGTCATGAGTTCCTTTTTCTTTGATAGATGTGGTAGATGTATTTTGCACATGTGATGATATATTTGTCTCTTGATGAGTTAGTTTTTAGATGATAACATCATTTTATGATTGGTTGTGATGAGTTATTACTGATATAAATATGTTTTGAATGATACTCATGTGAAAATGCAAATGTATGTTTCTTTTGATTTTCCCTTATGCAAAATAGATGTATGGATGCACTTTAGGATGTAAAAGTAAAAATACAATACATGGATGCTCTGTTTTGGTATTTTTCTGTTGCTTCTTTTGATGAATGCAAAATGTATGCTATGGATGTGCAATGATAGATATATCAATAATATGGATGTTTTTAATTAACTCGATGTTTTAGAAGAAGGTAGAAATCATTTTTGAGCACAAAAAGTCTTTATGCATTTTACTGCTTTTATAAATGTATCATGCAATCTCTAAATGCAACTATATGCAGACTCTTAGGACTTTGTCACTGGTATGCAAATGTATAGCTCTTTATCATCATTGGGCACTTTTTGGAATGGAAACCACCTGATAGTGCAACCATCACTAATACCCACTGATATTATGATAGTATGAATGCTATGTTTTATTGAAATGTTGGAAATAGACTTAGGCATCAAGGCATAGAAGCTAGGATAACAAAATATTCATCTTCCTTTTTAATATACCAGACTCTAATTAAGGCAAGATATTGGACCTGAAATGACCTTGAAAATTCATATCCTTGGGTACATTATGATTCATATACCTTAATGAGGACCTGGATTAGAAAATAGACAAGGAAATTTTTTCAACCTCACCGTAGTTTATACATAACAAAGATCAAGATATATGCAGCTATCCACCCATAGTGGCAGCTCTTATCATAAACATCCAAGTTAGGTGAAATTTATAGGATTATTTGGAACAATCACCATACATAGAAAATCAAGAAAACATTATGCCCCCTGTCCTTGTGACTCTTTGTCTTTGCGTAGACATCATTGAGTAACTAAGAAGACATAATAAATCATCAATTGTGAATCCATCAAATAAAATTCATAATTACTTAGATGCCCCTACTTAAAAACATCATCAGGACATAACAGAATCATAATCAAACCAATATCAAACTGTGTGTTTAAGTAGTACTTGTTCATTCATATGTCAAACACAGTAAAGATTCATCAATCAGAAAATTGGAATACAAGAAATATGGTGTTCTATGTCTATGCATTGATAGGATAATCCGTTCATGTTTGCGATCCAATATAGCCTTGTAGGAACTCTGTTAATGTAAATGTCATGTCTGGATATGTGATGTTTGAAAAGACACCCTTGTTTTGAAAAGTGACATCATTTTGCATGTATCAAGAAACATTGTGTCCATGAGGCAAACCATCCTAAAGCAACCTAGAAATGGAAACCTACCATACTAGCAAAGATGCCCCCAGTGCATAATGACTTATTCCTACGATGTAAGATAGACAAATCCCAAGTGAGGATAAGATAGTCATGTAGGAAAATGAATTCAGTGTATGAGCACAAGCAAAATTATGAAGGCCTAGTATTAGTAGTGCACTGATAGATGGAGTGCATAACACAAGTGACGCCTGATTGCCAGGTTTTCACCACTTGGAAAGATCTTTTCTTTCTTTTTGCTACCAAGACAACTGTCAACGCACTTTTATCTTTTTCAATTTTTTTTTTTTTTGCTATTTTTTTCTTTTTTTGAATGTTTTTGTAGTATCAAGGTGCCTGTTTGCCAGGTTTTCACCAAGGATACCCTTTTTGTAGGATCTTTTTCCACTATTTTTGGATTTCTTTAGGATCAATTTTCTGAATGTTTTTGGTATTTTGCAAGAAATGTTTGTTGTACAGGCTCTACTATCCAAACATCAAGTGTAGAGCCACTTCAAATGTAGAGTGTTAATAGGATCTGGAAGAATGTCTCCCTTAGGTGTAGCTAGTTCATAAGCTCTAGTCCCAAAAGTTGCAGTGACAACATAAGGTCCTAGCCAGTTGGGTTCAAATTTTCCTTTTTTTTCTCTGTTAAGCTGGTTCTTAGGATTCTCTTTGAGGATGAGATCTCCTACTTCAAATTTGCATGACTTTACCTTCTTATTGTAACCTTTGGACATATGTACTTGATACACTTTGAAGTGATCAAACACTTGTTATCTGTGCTCATCTAGCAAATCCAGAGAATTTACCCTATCTATGCGGTACTGCTCATCAGTAACTAGACCTTGTAAAGATATCTGCAAAGATGGGATTTCAACCTCAATAGGTAGTACTGCTTCAGCCCCATAGACTAGAGAAAATGGCATGGCTCCAGTTGGTGTTCTTATGCTTGTTCTGTAGGCCCATAGTGCCAGATTTAGTTTTAGATGCTAGTCTCTGCCATAATTGCTTACAGTTCTATGTAGAATCTTGAGAATATTCTTGTTGGATGCCTTAGCCTATCCATTACCTTGAGGGTAATACATTGAGGAGTAGTGTTGAGTAATATGGAACTGTTCACAAAGGTCATCAATGTCTTGATTTTTAAATTGGCCCTCATTGTCTGTCACAATTGAAGAGGGTATCCCATATCTACAAATAATGTAGTTCAGAATGAACATAGCCACCTATTTACCAGTGGCTTTGATTAGCGGCACGGCCTTGACCCACTTTGTGAAATACTTAGTGGCCATAATGATGATCTTGCGTCCATTTGAAGAGTTGTGATATATTTGTCCAACCAAGTCAAAGGCCCGTTTCTGAAATGACCAATGTGTTATGAAAGGTACAAGTTCTCTGGCAGGAGCATGGATGAGATTTCCATGTGTCTGGAATTTAAGACATGCTTTAGAAAATTGAATAGCATCTTTCTCCATGGTAGGCCAGTAATAGCCTACTCTGAGCAGTTTCTTTGCTAATGAAAAGCCATTTGAGTGTGATCCACATACACCTTTGTGGACTTCTTTTAATGCTAGGTTGGACTCTTCGAGTTCTAAACACCAACGAAGTGTATCGTCAAGACTACGTCAATATAGGTTGTTAGTTATGAGGACGTAATGTGATTCTATCCTAATCAGGGATCTTTTCTCATTTCTAGATAGATTATTAGGGATAGTTTGGTCAGAAAGGTAAGCAATGATATTGGCATACCGAGATTGGTCTAGGGTATTCAAAGCACATATTACCTGGTATTTAGGGGTATCAAAGGCAGGATAGGATATTTCTTCCACCAAGAAGTCATAGCAGAATTGATGTTCTTCTAGTTGTAACATGGATGCCAAGGTAGCCATAGCATCTGCAGCTTTGTTCTCTGATCTTGGTATCTATTGGAAGGTGACAAAGACAAAGTACTTCTTTAGGTCATCAACTAGTTGCTTGTAGGGCATCAACTTTTCATCCTTCATTTGATACTCCCCATTGACCTGATTGATAATTAGTTGGGAGTCACCATACATGTGTAACTCTACAATTTTCCACTCCATAGCTAGCTTAAGACCATTGACCAATGCTTCATATTCTGAAATATTATTGGTGCATGGAAATATCAATTTGTAAGATTTGGGAATCTTGTAGCCTTGAGGGGTTATGAATAGGACCCCTATTCCAGAGCCTTGTTGAGTGAATGAACCATCAAAGTAAATCTTCAATGGATATTCAGTGAGATGAATGATTGTTTCATCAGGTAATTCAATGAGTAAAGCTTCATCATCCTAGAGTGGTGAATCAGCCAATTGATTTTCAAGGACCTGTCTTTTGATAGCTCTCCATTCTACATATTCAATGTCAAACTCACTTAGAATCAGGACCCATTTTGCCAAACGTCCTATTAATGTTGTTATGCTCAAAAGATATTTTAGAGGATCAATCTTATCAATGAGCTTTATGGTATGAGAGAGCATGTAGTGCCTTAATTTTTGTGATGCGAAGATGACTGCCAGACATGATTTTTCAATAATGCTATAATTGAGATCATAAGTGACTAGTGTTCTAATAATATAATAAATAGATCTTTCTTTCTTTGCTCCATCTTCTTGTGCCAGTAATACTCCTAGGGATGTAGCTATAGCTGAAATGTATAGGAGTAGGGGCTTCCCATGAATATGCGCCATAAGAATAGGCGGAGCAGCCAGGTATCCCTTCAATTCTCTAAAGTTTGCTTGACAGTGTTCATCCCATTTGAAGGTAACCCCTTTATGTAGTAGCTTAGTAAAGGGTTGGGCCCTATCTGCAAGTTGGGACATGAATCTCCTGATGGACTAGAGTCTTCCTTGTAGTGTCCTCATTTGACTGATGTTGCGTGGAGGAGCCATCTCTAGTATAGCCTTAACTTTAGCAGGGTTTACCTCAATTCCTTTTTCTGAAATAATGAATCTTCAGAGTTTCCCGATTCAACCCCAAAAGAACATTTCTTTGGGTTGAGCCTAAGTTGGAATTGTTCCATCTGATCCAAGATCGTTCTTAAGTCAACAATGTGAGTACCTCTTTCTTTGGATTTAGCAAATGTGTCATCGACATAGTCCTCCATGTTCTTGTGTATCATGTCATGGAATATTGTTGTCATGGCTCTTTGATATGTATCACTGACATTCTTTATCCCAAATGGCATGGCGTTCCAACAAAATGTGCCCCATGCGCAAGTGAATTCATTTTTCTCTTGATCCTCAGGGGAAATTTTGATTTGATTATAGCCCAAGAATCCATCCATTAAAGAATACATCTGGAAGCCAGTTGTAAGATCTATGATCATGTCAATGTTAGGTAGAGGGAAGTCATCCTTTGGACATGCTTTGTTCAAGTCCCTGAAGTCCGTATAGATCGTGATAGATTTATTAGATTTAGACAAGGGGACCACATTGGAGATCCATCCTGCATATGCAATGACTATGATAAATCCTTCCTTTAACAACTTTTCTAGCTCTGCTTTTACCAATAATGCAACATGAGGATGCATTTTTCTAAGTTTTTTTTTTACGGGCTTGATCTCGGGAGCTATAGAGAAGTGGTGCATGATTAGATTGGATCTAGCCCTGGAATATCTATATAGGACCATGCAAATTTAATCTTCTTCTCCTTCAAGAACTCTGTGAATTGTGTCTTCTCCTCTTCTGATAAGGATTGTGCAAGGTGTACTATTTGAGGATTGTCAACAGTGCCCAAATTTACTAGCTGCATTGGTTCAATCAGTACCGAAGACCTTTCCTAAAAGTGTTCAGGGATGATATCAAGAGTCTCATCTTTTGGCACCTCTGAGAGGTTTTCACCATTGGATATATGTCTTTTTTCTTTACTATTTTGGAATCTGATACTGCCATAGAGTGGTTTTCACCATCATTCCACTTTTTCTTTTTCTTTTTCAGTTTTTGACTAAGAAACTTGATATCCTCCTATGACATGTTCTCACTCCTTGCATTGGTGGAAGAAGGGTAAGGTTCACAAGCATTGAGATAACAAACTAGGGTGTGGTCATTGGGAAAGTTGAGGATAGGAGTAGGATCTATTTCAGTACAATCAATTAGGTCTAGAAGTAGCAATGTTAGGGAATCAGACTCTGGTAAGGATAGCATCGTGTTAGCATCAAGACCATTAACCAACATGACATGATCTGTTAAGTTAATTTCTTTGATATTTAGATCAATAAGAGTGAGATCATCATTAAAAGGGTCATTGTTGATGACATTAATTTTTCCATTAGTACACTTAGTGAAAAACATTGACAGAGATCATTGGTACAATCATTACCGACGGACTACAAGTATTACTGGAGGACATCGAGCATACCCAATAGAACACAAAGGTCACAAGAAAATGTGAAGTATGGAATTGATTGACGAACACTGAAAAAGTGTTGCATCGATGAAGTGAAAAGGACATCACCGATGGGTCAATAACATAACATTAAGATCATCACCGACGACACAGTTTGAGAACAAAACCGATAGAACAGAAAAGGCATACCTGATGAACAGTTCAAGAAAGGAACACCGATGGTAAAGAAAACTAACCATCAGAACTGACAGTCAGCTAGGGAACCCACAAAAAGTGGATCTAAGTTTTACACGTTGGATAAAGCAATGTAATTCTATTTATAGAGTTTTAATTTGTTTTAAATCATAACTTGAGGGTCAAGCAAGCTTTATGTAAATGTTTTAAAGCATCCTAATGGATCTAAAACATATCTAACTAAAGATCAAGGTAAATTTGTAAACCTTGGATCTAGAGTTAACTTGCGAAGCATGAATCAAGAACAAAGACAAAATCTAGTATAAATAGATGTTCAATCAATTGTGAGTTATGAACTCATTATTGCTGATAGCCACAAAGAGAATCTAAGGAGTAGAAGGCAGAATTCATGCAAAGTTTAGAATCAAATCATATCAATTGTCAAGAACACATAGAGGCTACCGACGAGTAGACAAAGAAGGTGGACTTAACCATTCTTTACAAATATCTTAACAGAGTGCACACTTAACAGTGTTGCTAAAGCTTCAAACAAAGTAGATCTTAACAGGTCTCCACTATAATACTCCTAATAGGGTAGGTCATCAGAAGTGACCAATTGTAAGCCTTAACTGACCCCTTCTTATTTGCAGATAGTGAAGTCTTGTGGGTAACAATCCCCACCATAGTTTTACTTCCTAACATGAGTTTTCTGCGATATCATATCTTGTGTCATGTGTTATCTATTTTCATGAATGTTTCTTTTATGGTTACATATTAAATAACTTATGATATGATTGCATATACATAAAGAAAGATGAACAGTTAGATAAGATAATTTACAAAATGATGATTAAGGGTTAATGTGCTAACCAAGAAAATTTTTAGAGGTACTGATTCACCCCTCCCCTCTCAGTACATCATTCCAATATAATTCCAACAATTGGTATCAGAGCTAAGTATCTTTCTTGAAAAGCTTAAAGACTGAAGAGAAAAGATCAGAGCAATGGAAATGTACAGACTGTACATGACTATTGAGAATGAGCAGTTACAGATGCAAATAAACTATGAGAAGTATAAAGAGGCAAGAATCAAACTAAGAAAAATTCTTGATGAAAGAAAGGATATGGAAACCAGGCTGAATGAGAAAGACTACAAAGAATTGGAAATAAAATATTACTTTGATACAGCAGAATCATCAATGAGCAAAGCTTCAGATGCATCAGTAGAAGAAATTACAAGTCTACAAGAGGTCAATCTACATCTAACAGATCAAATCAAGATGCTACAAATCGGTCAAGAAACTCAAATGGTAAAAATGATTGATGTCATGAATGATGCAAGAAAAGCTGAAAAATGAAAGAACACTAGCCATTGATGATAGGAGGAAAATTATAGAGAAACTGCAAGAGAAAGAATTAGAGATTCAAAGACTTAGTGAGCATCACGATGAGGTTACCAACCAGATTATTCTTATGAGTCAAGAAGAAAACATATTAAATACAGAACTCATTGAAAGAATATAGATCATTTGTGAGCTAAGAGAAGAGAATGAAAAATTGAAGCATGAAATCAAAGTCCAGAATCAACACAACGAATTGATCAAAAAGGCTAAAGATACCAACAAAAGGATGGATGATTTTCTTGATGGATAGAGAAGAGTAAACAACTACATAGGATTAAGGTACAATGAGAATGGTGAATCTTCTAATCAACCAGATTAGAGGAATTCTTTCACAACCCCAAGATCCAAGAAGCTGTCATGCAATCACTATGGAAAACCAAGCCACACCTCAAACATTTGCATAGGCAAAATGAAAGGTATTTCTCAAACTCAATCTACTTTCATTGGTAATTGTTATAAATTTCAAAAGAAAGGACACAAGGCACATGAGTGCAGATCCAAAGTGACAAATCCAAAGAGAAAAACCTATATGGACAAGTACTGTCCTACATGCAAGATGAATGGGCATACACATAAAAATGATGGAAAAAGAACAAGGCATGGACACCAAAGGAAACTGATAATAGCTACAAACCAACAAGAATAGGTAACTCATATGTTTGGGACTATAAGACATGGGTAAATTGCATAGCATGTGGAAGGTATGGTCATATTTCTGTCAACTGTATGAGAAAGTGGACCAGAAGGTCAAGAGGTTGGACCAATCCAGGTATGGCATGTTTGCATTGTCATAAGGTTGGACATGTGATAAAATATTGCAAAGACCGACTAACAGACACAAGTACACATCCCAATGGAAATACCATTGATGACATGAAGAGAGTGAGAAAAAAGATGTGGGTAAAATCCACAAACGCTGAAGGTGTTGGAACAAGAAATGCAAATGGTGACACCCCATCTGATGGATTTGGTGACATCACTACATCCAACTAGATTGCACAAGTAAGTATGGAACTGCATTATGACAATTTACATTATACATTGCTTCCCTCACACATAGTTCATATTGTAATATTAGCATGAATAAAGATGCAATATATTGTTATTTGCTAAAATATTGAAAAGAAACCATCGGTTATTGGGCACAATTTGCATCGGTGAAACACACACAGAAAATTCAGCACTACTTACCAGAATGTATTGGTCATTACACAAGCTAATTGTAAACTGATGAATATTGGTGAACGTTGAATCAACAAAATTTATCTTGGCAACCTCACCAACAATCATTGGTGAAGTCTCCAAAGCCACTAGCAACCCCGACGCTTTGCATAGACACTAAAGATGTTATGAATATCTCTACTGACAAAATCAGTATTCATATCTTGATGAGTTGGTAAGCATTAATGACAACTTAGGGCACAAAGAGGTTATAAAATCCTGATAGGTAAACTCATTTTTGCACCCACGATTTTCGAGCAGACTAGAGTGATTTTAGAGAAATTTAGAAAGCAAACCAGCAGAAATCAATTTGACATGAAGCATTCACATTCACACGCAATCACAAAGAATCTGTAAGTAATAACACTCACCGACCGCACTATTTTATTTGTGAAAAGCCCTAAATTTCTGCAAACAAGATGGCATCGACTTCTAGAGTTGAGAAAATTAAGGAAGATAAGAAGAAATCCTTCAAGCTTGTCAATAGAAGCTCGTGTGTTGAACCTAAATACAAGCTACACCCTGAAATAGCTTCACAACTTGACGATTCCGGAGCATTCTCTAGAATCCCACATAGGGTTTTGCTAGTAGAGGATGTAAGGTCCTATATTCACTGTAAGATCTCAGAGATAGGGGATATAGACCTAGATAATGCCTACAAGGCACTAGGTGATGATGTTGGAAAGCTCAAAGAAGAGCATAAACATTTGGAAGTAAAGGGACTCGCAAATGCACTGCATTTTCCCAAGGTCTTCAAAACAGAATGGATAAAGATTGTTCTTAGCAGAGTTCACAACAAGACTCTATGGCTAAACAAGCCAAAGGTAATGAAAAAGGATGTTATTCATGTGGTTATTGGTTATCCTACAACTGATAAACCACAGGCTCACAAGCACCCATCTCTGGCAGAAGTGGAAAAACTGACTGGTGCTAAATCAAATAAAAGATCACTAAAGGTCAACACCATTACCGACATAGAGCTGAAGTTTGGAGCATGTGTTTTTGGATATAAGATCTTCCAAGCAAGCCAAATGAATAGCATATCAAGTGAAACTATGAGCACAACATACAAGATCATCAAATAGGGAAAGAAGATGGATCTTGCAGAGATCTTGTTACATCAACTAGAGGAGAACATGTGCACAATAAGGTCTTCAAGGACAAACACTTGTAAGTTTTCTTCCCTCATAATGTGCATATTATTTTACTTTGAAGAATACTTTCCTTCCATTGGAAAAGTTGTATGGAACACAAGAAGACCCATAACCATTCAGATAGGTGAATTCATGGAATCACTAGGAACATATTTTGATAATGTTATGCATGAGTATTTCAAAACCATTAAGGAAATGTTGTAAGACAGGACAAGAATTCCTGAAAGTCTGATAGAGGAACACTAAGAAGACATGTGTTTCATGGTAGATACTGATTTCACATACATCCAAGCAGTAGTACCAAGGAAATCATGGCTTTCAAAGTTAGAATATGAAATCAAAGTAGGACTATCCAATGAGTGCATTAAGGCACTACTAAATCAACCAGTGAAAAACAACCAACTAAAATTTGGTACCTATGAAGAGGCCAAACAAAAGATTAAAACAAATCTTGTTGTCAAGAAGGCTATAAAATAGTCAAAAAGAATGGTAAAGAATTTGAAAAAGAACTTGAATATATCTTCTGAAGTAGAAGAAGAAAGAGAAAGTGAAGAGGAACAAGAGGGTAAGGAGGAAATCACTGAGGATCAGCTAACCATCAGTGATATAGCAGAGAAAAATGAATTATAGGAAGTGAATTTTGATTCACCACCTCCTCCTCCACCTATGAAGTCAAGAATAAGGAGTCAAACAACAAAGGATGCAACTCCTTCTCCCATGGTAAAAGGAAAGGTGTATAAAAGGAAACCTGACACACCAAAGGCAAAACAACCAAGTAGGGAACCTACCAAAAGGAGGAAATTTGTTCAGAAAAATGAGGATTTAGAGGACTCACCTATGGATGAACCTGACACTACAATCAAACAAGCAAAGGAAGCAGCAAAGGAAACATCAACTACTGAAAACATTGATGAAATATGTAAGTACATTTCTGAAGCACCATCAATTGGACATCCTAAGATTAGGAAATGGTTAAGATGGGATTTTGTAGAATAGAATAAGATTGAAGATGCACTTATTGGTAAAATGTGCAGACACTATTGTATCCCACTACAATTCACTACACATAATGTACCACAAGAAATGTTAATTAGAATATCTTCTAGATTCACTTTTTCACTCCATGAGGAGAAGAGGATAAGAGAAAGAGTACTTGTTTCTCTTATGCCTCCTAAATAAAAAAGAGAAGAAATCAATGAAATCATGGAGAAATATGCTAAAATCTTCTCACCCAAAATGAGAGCTTATAAATTTCTTGAAGAGAAGCTTATAGAGCTGGAATAAGAAACCCATGAAAAATGGAGCAGTATACTCAATCCTGCTAAGAAGAGAAGTTATGAGAAGGGAACTATCAATCAAAGAGATAACTCAACAGCTGAGTTAGATAGTGAAGAAGTGCAAAGAACTGGCAAGAAATAGATCAATATTATAGATGAAGAATGGCCTAAAAATAGTGAAGAAAATCAGGTACCACCAAGTCCAATTCACATCAGTTTAGAGGATGAAGAAGTTACCAAAGAAGAATTGTCAATAAAAGGTAACTTAACTGATGATATAAATGATGAATCATGGTTAGAAAACATTGTCAATGACACCACAGGACAAGACCCTACAACAGAAGTTCAAAAAGATGAAGACATAAATATTGCAAAGGGCAATCCTAACGGACAAGATACAACTATTGACACTGCAACATTAAATACACCTACAAACATGAATATATTAATAGATGCTATTTATATTCAGCCAAGTCAGGACAAATCCTCTAAGAAAGATGATAATATACCCAAGGGTATGGATACAAATGAAAACAAAGTTGCATCCAACACTCAAAAGGATACAGATATAGAAATGAAGGATGCAACCGACAATCAGCAAGAAGTGTCAAATGAACAAAGCAAAGAAGTTGATAATAAAATAGAGGATACACTGAGAAAGGGTGAAGAAAAAGATAAAAGTGAAGGAGTTAAGAAGGATGAAGGAATAAAACTTAAAGAAGATACATATATTGATACACCTAAGGAAAATGAGGAGACATCTTCACCAAACCAATCAGTGGACTTAGAAAAGATACAAAAGGATGCCTCATCTTCTCGACCCTCACCTACTAAATCCACCCAATCACAAGCTTTACAGATGGTAGTACATCAATCTTCCACATAGCCAAAAAGGAAGAAGAAGAAGAAAACTTTGAGAAGGACATTCTGGCTGTTACACTGGATGAAGTGATAGAAGTTCCAAACTGGGATATTACTACATTGGATAGTGATAAACTTCAAGAGTTTGGAGTGCTCTGTCAAAGGAAAGCCATTCAAAAGAAAATGATACAGGAACACAGGGAAACAATGGCACTTGAAAAAGAAAGAGACATTCTCCAAAAACTTGTTCCTGAGGTAAAACTTGAACAAAATGCTACAGTTAAGGAACAAATTGTTGTTCTTACCGACGCAATCACAAAGTAGAATATAGATGCATAACAAGCTATGGAAGAACAAGTAGAAAAGAAGTATCAATACAAATTAATTGATAAAATAAGCCAAGAAGTGGCACTGAACAAGGTAAAGCTCTCTGAACTAGCTGATCAATTAGAGCCAATAATTTATTAAGAAATTACCTTAGTTCAAAAGATGTGCACACTTGAAAATTTTACAAGGGAAAATAGTGACAAGTTAGTAAAGATAGATTCTAATGTCACAGCAAGTGCACAAAGCCTAACCTCAAATGCAGACAATATCAAGGTGCATCATGACAAGGTCATTGAGGCTAATAGGCTAAGGAAAGAAATATGGGATGCTGAGACACAACTACGAGGTGAGATTATAGAACTATAGGCACACATTCTGCCTAATCTTACTATTCTACAACAACATATTTCTGATGCGAGAAACCTTATTGCAACCCCAGAGCTATTTTTAGTAGACAAGATCTATGATATACATGTAAGGATATCACTTGAGCACATGGATCAAGAAATGCTAAAGGATAAATGGGAAAAGATGATGAAGTAGATCAAGTCCTCACATTCCCACCTTTTTGACAAGCTGTAAGTACCTTTGCCTTTAAAATCAAAAAAGGAGGAATAGAAAGGAAATGTATATTGTATGTACAGGAGGAATAGATATGCAAAGATAGTTATATACAATATATCAAAAAAGGGGAAAAGAAAAGTGCATAAGGATATATATATATATATATATATATACTTACACTTACCAACATATACATAGGGGGAGTCATTCAAATGACTAAGGAAGGAGTATACATAGGTGTACATACTAATACATTCAGTATGTTGCACATATGATGTTTTTGATACTAATGTCAAAGGGGGAGATTGATGACATTAATTTTTCCATTAGTACACTTAGTGAAAAACATTGATAGAGATCATTAGTATAAGCATTACCAGTGAACAATGAGCATACCTAACATAACACAAAGGTCACGAGAAAATTCTAAGTATGGAATTGACCGACGAACACTGACAAAGTGTTGCACCGATGAAGTGAAAAGGACATCACCGACGGGTCAATAACATAACATTGAGATCATCACTGATGACACAGTTTTGAGAACAAAACCAACAGAATAGAAAAGGCATACCCAACGACAAGTTCAAGAAAGGAACACTGATGAAAAAGAAAACTGACTGTCAGAACTGACAGTTAGTTAGAGAACCCGCAAAAGTGGATCTGAGTTTTACACATTGGATAAAGCAATGTAATTCTATTTATAGAGTTTTATTTTGTTTTAAATCATAACTTGAGGGTCAAGCAAGCTTTATGTAAATGTTTTAAAGCATCCTAATGGATCTAAAACATATCTAACTAAAGATCAAGGTCAAGTTGTAAACCTTGGATCTAGAGTTAACTTGTGAAGCGTGAATCAAGAACAAAGCCAGAATCTAGTATAAATAGATGTTCAATCAATTGTGAGTTATGAATTCATTATTGTTGATAGCCATGAAGAGCATCTAAGGAGTAGAAGGAAGAATTCATGCAAAGTTCAGAATCAGATCATATCAATTGTTAAGAACACACAGAGGCTACCGACGAGCAGACAAAGAAGGTGGACTTAACTGTTCTTTACAAATGTCTTAGTAGAGTGCACACTTAACAGTGTTTCTAAAGCTTCAAATGAAGTAGATCTTAACAGGTCTCCACTGTAATACTCCTAATAGGGTAGGTCATCAGAAGTGACCAATTGTAAGCCTTAACCGGCCCCTTCTTATCTACAGATAGTGAATTCTTGTGGGTAACAATCCC
>MU227659.1:1802371-1813300 GCA_018584345.1 Thuja plicata
TAGCCATGTATTTGATTGATTTTGATTTTGGCTAAAAGTAAATAATTTAGTGATTTGATCACTTTAGGAGATTAAATTGATTTCAAAAGAATTATGCCAAGTAGTAACAGGGTCATTTGGACATAATCGAGGGTATGATCACACTTAGGGAAAATAGGGTCCATAGTTGGAACATACCAAATTCAGGTGGTTACAGGGAGAATTTGAGATCTTCAAAGACATGAAAGACATGATCAAGGAGGATGAGAAATGGAAGGATGAGTTTTCTCATCTAGAGAACCTCAATATTATGTGAATGGTGGAACTCTATGAGTTTGAAAAAGAAGAGTGGATCAAGATTATTCTTAGTAGAGTTCATGATCAGTTTCTATGGATAGGTGAGTAGCTTGTTAAGATTATCTTAGCGAGCAAATCTATCTCTCGATAAATCTTTTACAAGAAAAATCTACAGCGCTTTTGAAAGACAAATGACACTAACAGTTGGGTAAGTGTTTTGAACTCACTTCCCTCTGAATTTGATCCTAGGTACAGCTCCCTAGACATATTTTATCAATAACATCAAATTTTAAATTTCAACTTTTAACCGAAAGTTTATAAATGTTACTTCACCATTCTTAGGTAAGAAGTATTGTAGTAATACCTTAAGAAAGATAAAAAACTAAAAATGAAAGAAAAATCACAGTTTCTCTTTCAGCAGATTCAATGAAAATAGATAACTAATTAGCAAAAGGGGAACAAAATATAGATAAAGTCAAGGTATTATGAATCCACAGACATATACATCACAGAGTAAATAAAATGCCAAGATAGGACACTTTCTCTTTGCTTTCAAATGACATAGATTTGATAAACTTAACTATAATGTATTTCAAAATTGCTACACAGGCAATCACATGAAGTCTGTTCTTTCAATAGTATTAGATTCACCCATATCTGTTCCTCTAACATTCATATTAAAACTATCACAAAAAAAATAAAAATATCTAGTTACCATCAGTTTCTTTTTTCTGAACCCTTCTAAAGTTTTCAATAGAAATACTTATAGTTTTAAAGCACCGAGAGGTCTCCCAAAAAAATTGACCTCTCAGGCAATTAGTTATAAAACAAAACCAGAAGAAAAAGGACACATGTCCTTAAGAGTTTGCATGATAATTCAAATAAAAACTAATTGTCTAAATCTGGTTCTTTCTCCCTCGTATGATCCTCACTTCTTGTTGGGCTTCCTTCTTCTTCGGCAACTGAATGGGTAGGTTTTCATTCCTTGTACACATGGACTAGCTCCCTTGCAAATGGAAGATATGGGATCTTGGAATTCACAATCCGGGCCATTGAGGCCTCCTTGCTCCACTTCAACTTCTTCACTTTTTCCACCACCCCTAGCACCTAATCCAAACATAGATATAACATTGATTCAATCCTTTCCATCTGAGTTAGGTTTGTGACTTTAAGATTAGGCTTTTCTTTAATTATCTTCATTGCTGAGTCGAAGGCTTCTAGGGCCCTTTTCAATTCTTGTTCAGCATCGGTGGCTAGATAAGTATAGGTGAAGTTGATGACCTTCAACTCATTCAAAGTGGCCTTGTGAATCTGTTTAGCCTCCACCTTGTATTCTTTATTTTCTATAATGGTATTTCTTATGATAGAGATACGCTAGCTGATGTTCTTTCTAAGCATGAAGAAAATTGATTCTTCAGTGCATATCACAATCTTCAATATCCTGATAGCAATATCACAATCTTCAGTGCATTCCAAAGATTTTTCTATGCAGAATTTATTGAAGTCGTACCTCTCTATTTCCAAGAATTTACTCATTTCCAAGACCCATTTTTCCTCTTCTCCATCCCAGACTTGTCACTGAGTCTACAATTCTCCCATTATAGCTTCTATATCATGGAGGAATAAATGTGAATCTTTAATGTACTATTGGCCATTGCTGAGTACTTGAGACATCCACTCATCGACTAAGAGACAAAAGTTCGGCCAAACTAAACTTGATTTAGAAAATTTTTTCTTTCAGTGGAATCTGGATTGAATACCTGTGGAGATTGAATCAATGGCGTAGTGTCAAATTTGCAAAAAGTGTTTATGAACTGGGACAGTGACACTATTGTCTATTTCATTTCTTTCTTTTCCTTGTTGTCTTTCTATAATGTCATTAACATCTTCTGAGATGCTTCCTTAAACAAGTGATCCTTCCCTGCCCTATCCATGGTTCCTAATTCAATCTTGGTGACTTCAAAATATTCCACCGCAAGATCCTTCTTCTCCTCTTTTAGCCTAGAGGTGGCCACTTTAGTAGTCCACTTTCCAACTTTTGCATCAACAAACATCCGTGGCATGCTCTTGAATTTTTATAGCCTTGGAAATATTTTGAACGTACTTGCTGACAATGACTTACACTGGGATAGATACAGGAACTAGGCTTCATTTTTTGTTCACTAAAGTAGTTAGCCATCTTGGTCACATCATCTAGATCAAAGAGGTCCTTCCCTATTTTCTCATCTTCTCTAATTTGATAGTTCATATCCCCAAATTTCTTATCCTCCAAGTTGAGTATTTCTGTGTTTTCCTGAGTCATCTTCTCTTTATTTTGTGACTAGGTCTTTGATCTAGTAATTCAATGAGGTGAAACTACTGGAGAAGGCTCTACAACTAATTTCTTCCTGAAACCCTTAGTCCATTCCTTACCGGATGCACCTGCATTCTCAATCGATTTATGAGGATTAGAAACATGGGAAGAGGAATATAAAGGTGAAGATTTAACTTTAATTAACTTAGGACTAGAATTTTTCTTCTTGCTTGCAGCCATTCCTTAGTTAATTGAAGCACATGTTGTGTCCTGTGTTTAATATCATCTCCTTCTTCCATTGACCAGTCAATATCATGTTCTTCATTTCCTAGGGGTCTTTTGAAATTGGATTCAACTAAGTTTTAACCATCATCTATCACACCTTCTACATTGAACTGCAACCTCATGGATAGAATCTGAGATATGCAGAGTCGACTATGATCTCTCTCCTTAACCTAGGACTCATCAAGACAGTATTCTCATAAATATTCTAGATGGGGAATTGTGAACATATGGGACCTAAGTCCTAGAATCCCACTAGCAAAGTTCTTTTTGTCAAAACCTGTCCTCTCTATATAATATTTGAAATCAAAATGACTCAGATCACTCCCTATTCTTATTGTGTCTTCAATAGAAAAATATGAGAATTAACCTAGCTGCAATAGGAAAAATTTCTCCAATTCCTCTTCAGGAAGAAATCGTCTGAGTACAGTGGCAAGCTACCTACAAACCTCTACAAAAATAAAGTATTCAAAAGCATACCTAGGTAGTCTTGTAGGGGGATCTTCAAAACCACCAACCCTAACATAAGTGAATCTAGGGAATTGAGTATAAAAACTCCCAAATTTGGTCACAAATTCCTAAGCCTCGGAACTAATTCTCCTGGCAGAATCCCCAGTCAACTCAAAATAGAGTTTACCCATAGAAGTGTCATGAACTCTCATGTAGTTCTGAATTACATTATCTTTTTGAAGAATGGGGAAATACTCATAAACACACATTCCATCAAACCAAGGTTCATGAATCATCCTATCTCATTTTCTACTATAGGATAAACAATACATCAAATAAGAAGACATGAAGAGACTACACACTATGAGTTTTGAATTGTTAAGTTGTTCCCTCATGGAACCAACAATCAATTCAGCCCAAACCAGGATCCGTTTTCCTTCTAAAACAATCTAAATATAAAAAACAACCAATCTGAGAAGAAATAAGACTCTGGAGACCCCTTGGCTCTCTGCAACATCACCATGACATCACTAATATATGGGGGAAAATAACTTCTGTTAAAATTTTTGGGCAAACAGGAACCTCCCCTCTATGGGTTCAATAACCAATGCTTGGCCATGGAAGTACGATTTTCATCCGTGTTTTCTTTGAGTTTAACAAGGGACTGTGCAAGAGAAAAAGCAGAAAAGGTTTGCTCTAGAATTTGGAAAGCTAGAGAAATAATATCCCTGTTTACAGCCAACAAGACACTACCATCTTTCTTGAGAATTGATTAAGTCCACTGGTCATAGTTATGAACACATTCATGAACTAGCTCGGGGCAAATTACTGCAGGAGGGAAAGAAGAAGCTACGCACAGTCCACTATGCAGGATTTACAAAGTAGGGACATTCTTTTCTAAGCACCTAGAAAGTCTATTAGGGATTCCTTCAATATCATACCCTCTTAAATCTGTGTCTATTATAATGGGGATTTCGCAAACCAGACTAGAAATGCTTCCAAACAAGTGAAAGGCGGACTTCATACTTGTAAAAACACACTAATAACTGCCACAGAATCGTTTGTATATTTCATAAGCTTAAATTAAAAAACTATAGAGGGTGCAACCTGACTCACCTTGTTCCTGTAGAAACCTTTGCACACTGGAGCTTTCAAAAATCTTACCTTCAGTCCACCTGTATACAGACATCGACAACATTTCAAAAAGAATGAATGCAAAGAAGTGTTTAAAAAGAAATTACCAAGGATTTGATCGTGAATTACCCATCTTTAAGGCAATGAAGGCTAAGCGAATGAAATGACAGTTTACACATGTAATTAATTAATGCCATTTGTACAAACTTTCATGCCATATGGATTTATAATTGAATATGACAACTTGGACGCACTTAACTGCCACCACTACTCTTCTACATTAAATGCTCTTTTTCGTAGGACCCACCATTAAGTCATGACGGATTCCACTTTTTCTGCCCCGTGTCACTTTTTCAAACCATTGAGCATTCTTGAACATGTATGAACTAAGTTCAAGGTTGTTCACATGTGTGTGATACTATTCAAACTTATTCCCGCTTGATCATCTGTCTTAATCCTTAGATTGAATATTGTGTGCTGACATCATTGATTTCCATCTTTGAAAAGTCAAATTTTCCATACACTGAAACCATGGGACTTTTTTTGCCAGTTTTACACATCTGCTATTCCTTAAAATAGCATGAACTACCTTGAACATTCTTGAACATGTATGAACTAAGTTCGAGGTTGTTCAAGGGTGTTCAAGGTTGTTAAAACCTATTCAAGAAAAGTGTTAGCAAATAAAATTTTGTTTCTCAAAATACGGTCGGACCACAAGGTTGACACTTTCAGTGAGTAGTTTGACATGAAGGACATAAGAATCTTTGAGACTCTCAAAAATACCATAATGACTCAAGAAATCACTTAAAGAAAAAGGACAAGTGTCAGACTTGGACTAACATCAGCTGTGATTGGGGACCGACTTTTCTCAAAAGATAGAGAACTCAAAAACTCTAGTTTTACAAACTGCTGCAAAGGACTCAGAAAAAATCACAACAAAAAAATGGAAAGACACATAACCAACAAGCAAACTAAGACTAATACATACAACAATTCATAGGAGACAGACATTAGGGTCTGAGAAACTTAAGGTCTTGCCCATTGTAGGAAAATGGTAAGATCATTCCATCCGGGTAGGCTAGTTTAAAAGCATTGGATCCTAGTTCTTCAGTAAAAATGAAGGGCCCTTTCCATAGTGATTCAAACTTTTTGTGAGCGCCTTTCAGCGCCTTCCTCTTGTCCCAAATAAACACTTCATCTCCTTTTATGAAATTTCTAGGCCTAGCATTCTTGTCAAATATGTTCTTAACCCTGACTTGATGTTCCGTGATTCTGTCAACTAATGCCTCCCTTTCTTATTCTAACCTTTGCAAGTGAAAATTCCTTTTCTCTAAAGAATCTGCAAACATTTAATCTTCAATGGCAGTTTGTAGCTTAGCTGCCAAAATTTTTAGAGGAATTGACACTTGAGTGCCTACTCCATAGACCAACTCAAAAGGTGCCATACCAATTGCTCTTTTTGGAGTGATCCTATCAGCCCAAAGGGCCTCATACAACTTCTTGTGCCAGTTCTTACCACTTTCATCTACTAATTTCTTCATAATGGCAATCAATTTCTTATTACTTGACTCCACTTGTCCATTACCCTGAGGAAAATAGTCTGAAGAATGAGCCGATGAAATATTATGGTCATAATAGAAAAGAATCAGTTCCTGAGAGGAAAAATAAGTAGCACTATCAGCTACAATCTTTTGAGGCACTCCAAAGCGTACCAGAATACTATCCTTTAAGAAATCACACACCACCTAAGAATTTGCTTTCTTGGTGGGGACAACTTCGACCCACTTAGTGAAATAGTCAGTCATTGTTAGGATGTAAACATGACTAGCACTTGATTGAGGATTAATCAGGCAAATAAAATCTATCCCTCATTGCTTAAAAGGCTCATTTACTACAACAAGTTTCAATGGCAGGGCAGCTAATTGAGGCCTTCCAAAAAACAACTGACACTTTTGGAAATTTCTAACAAATGCATATGCATCTTTGAACATTCCTGGCCAATAAAAGCAATACCAAATGATTTTGAAGGGTGTAATAGATGAAGAAAATTGTCCTCCACAAGCTTCCTCATGGAAATTTTTCAATAATTGCAACTGTTGTTCTTTGTCCACACATCTAAGAAAAGTGTCATCTAGTCCTCTTTTATACAAGGTGCCTTGCCATATTACATACTTTTCTTCCTGTAATCTCAGATTACGCCTCTCATTGGGTGAAAAATATGCAGGGCATTCTCCATAAGTGAGGAAATATGCTATGTCGGAGAACCAAGAATCGGTCAAACTGACCAATAGCACTTGAGACACTTCATCTCTTGATTCTTCTAGTGGCTCTGAATTTTTGGCTATGAACTTACAGAGGCCCCTTCCCCGAACCAACTTGGTAGGTTTTATTGACAAATCATACTCTTGTATCTTGGTCACCCACGTTTCCCTCTTGTTCATTGTTATTTCTTGCTAAGTGAGTAAACTTTTCACTGCTGAATCAGACACATGCACTATGGAGTGTGAGTGTAGAATATAAAACCTGAATTGCTTAATTGACCTTACTACAACAAAATCTTATTTTTCAAAGGAAGAGTATCTGAGCTCATGCTTTTTTAGAGGAGTGCTCATAAAAGAAATTGGCACTTCATTCCCAGAAGCATCTTTCTAGGTGAGGATCCCTACTAGAGTGTGATCAGAAGCATAACAGTAAATAATGAAATCTTTTTTATAGTCAGGGTAAAAAAAAGAGGGCACCTCTGTTACAACATTTTTTACTACATTGAAATCCTTTTTACCATCTTCTGTCCATTTAAAATATTTTTTTCACTCATCATTCCTGCAATATGCCTAGTTAGTTCAGAAAAATTTGGGACGAAGGCTCTTAAAAATTTGATCTCACCAAAGAAGGAGTTAAATCCTATTCTAGTTGATGGTAAACCAATCTACTGAATCTCCTTCACCCTCTCTGGATCAATCCTAATCCCCTCTATGGATACAATATGGCCTAACAGCTTCCCTTCTGTTACGCCAAAAAAAGATTTTTTGGGGTTAAGTGATATGCCATGATCCCTACATCTCTGTAGGATTGATTTGAGGTCTCTAATGTGATGTTTCCTTCTTCTAGAGTAAATCATCAAATCGTCAAGATAAATCACTATAATTTTTTTTTTCATATCAGCAAAGGAAGAATCCATTGCTCTTTGAAAGTTCAATCCTACATTGATCAACCCAAAGGGCATTCTGTTATAAGAAAAATTCCCCCAATGACGTGGTAAAAGTGGTCTTGTGTTTAACTTCATCTGAAATGCTTACCTGATTATATACCCTAAAAACCCTTCAAGAAGAGACATCATCTCCGATCTGGCCACCATCTGTAAAACATGTTCCATCTTGGGTAGGGCATAATTATCCTTTAGAACAACCTGATTTAAATTGCGAAAATCTATGCAAATCCTAATTTCTCCATTCTTCTTTCTCATAGGGACAATATTTTCTATCCAGGTTGAGTGATGTATAGGATAAATAATCCTTGCTTTTGTTGGAGATTTGTTTTTGTTCAGTTGATTGATTGTATGTTTGTCATTGATGACAACATACAATACACAATAGTGATTATGTATGTACTTATCAAAATGATGACATGAATACTTGCATGGTTAGATATGTGTTATAGACATGTTTATTATATTATTTTCATACACACAGATCTAGATATGATGTTTCAGTTAAGTTGTGTAATTCTGTTATTGGCAGTTACAGTTCTGGAAGAGTACTGTTCAGAGCCGATGTATGTAACCTGTTTCTTGAGTTGCACCTATCTTCAGGATATGTGTGTGTATATTCATGATTAGTTATGAGTTGATGATTGTTATCTAAAGGCACCAAATGTGTTTCAAGAAGATTACAAAGTTAGAGATAATTTGGTGAGGCTGACTTAGTGAAGCGTCGCATCTATTTAGTTTATACTTGCGCAATTGTAATTATGGTTGTGTGCTTAGTAGAGCCAACAAAGATGTTATGAAGAGTTGTCTTACAGGTCACATGATCTCATACCTTGAGGAAGATACTTATAGCAAGTCATTGGTGATACACTAAGTGTGAATGATACGAAAAGAGACAGAAGATGTACAAAGCCGAATATCAGATGTGGTTCATTCATCAAGAGTATATGTGAAGAAGTGAAAGATTGTAATACACTAGAACTGATCAAGATAGCATGTCTACTCTATAGTTCATCATCAGATATAGTACATATCTATTATACAGAAGGTTGTAGGCTTCACCATTAAGCAGTGAGCTTTTGGACAGTGAGTCCACCACCCCTAACAGGGTTATTTGTAAAAGACTCCTAACAGGGTCTGACCCTTAACCATGTCACTATACTTATTTCATTGTAAAGTACAAATCCTAACATGGTTGGGATATCTTCTAACACGGATTACTATAAACAAGTATAGTTCATTATGGATGCTAATTCCCACCGGGGTTTTTACCATTTGGTTTCCCCATAATCAAATTGTGTGTTGTGTACTGTGTTATCTGAATGTGTATTTACTTTATTATATTCTGGAGTTAAAGAAGTAAAAATAAGTAAATTTACTAATAACTGATTCACCCCCCCCCCCTCTCAGCTATCCCTTGGGACTATTCTAACAATTGGTATCAGAGCCAAGTGCATTGGAGAAGAAGCCTAACAACTTAAGGCAAATTAGATGTCTTACTTCAGAAAAGAGAGCCCTAAGTTCGATGGAGAAAATTATCTGGATTGGAAAAACAAAATGATAACACATCTACAGTGTGTTGGCTTCGAGATCTTTAAAATTTCTACACAAGAAGTTGTAATTCCATCTTTGAAAGACCTTGCAAAGGATGATGCTACTAATAGACAAAAAGAAACATCTACCAATAATTCAATTGCTAAAGAAGCCCTAATCAATGCCTTATCCGACAGTGAATTTTCTGAGATCAAGAAAATTGATAGAGCATATACCATATGGAAGTATTTAGAAGATATGTTTGAAGGAGATATTCAAGAAAATAATGCACATAGGAATACGTGGAAAAATAAATACAATAGTCTTGTGATGTTACCTAAAGAGAACATTAGAGCCTATAATCAAAGGATAAATGAAGCAGTCTCTGGAATCAGAAACAATGGTGGATAAATATCAGAAGAAGACATAATGGACAAGCTGCTAACTAATTTAACATCAGACTATGAAAACAAGATAATTATTCTAGAGAAAACCATGCAATTCTCACAAGACTTCAAGAGAGAGACTATGATCAGAAAAATCTTTGTATTTGAGATATCAAGATTGAAGACTGAACCTAAAAGTGAAACAACTTTCAAAGCCTCAGTCCATGGTAAAAAATCCTTACACATCTCCAGTCATAATGAGAAGGAAGAAGTTGATGAAGAACTAGAAGAAATCATTACTATGATTGCTAAAAGAGAAAAGAAATGAAAAGGAAAATATGAAGGACAAATTCCATTCAAATGTTTTTCATGCAACAAGATTGGTCACTTTGCATCTAAGTGTCCCACAAGAGACAAGAAATTCAGATCTGATTACAAACCTAAATATAAGAAGGAATGTTATCATGCTGAACAAGGTGTAACTAAAGAATATTTTAGAGAAGATGAAATTGGATTCGTTTCCCTTAGAGACATGGAAAGGTTTCTTGAGGAAATGGACATTGCAGATGAAAAGGAAGAACAAGAGTTAGACTTAATTTCCAAAGTAGACATCATAACTGATTGGATCATTGACAGTGGATGCTCTCATCATATGACAGGTGACAAAGAAATATTTTTTAATTTAGATAAATACAAAGGTGGTATGGTTATATTTGGAGATAACACTCCTAAACCTATCATAGGCAGAGGTTCTATCACTTTGGATGGAAAGAACAAGACAAATGATGTTCTATATGTTGATGGATTACATCATAACTTACTAAGTGTTGGACAGCTACTTGAAAAAGGTTATCATTTGGAGTTCAAAGACAACAAGTGCATCATTAACAAAAAGGATGGAGACATGATTGCATCAGGCTCCAAAACAAAAGGTAATGTTTTTCAGCTCAATTCTGATGTGAGTTGTTTTGTTGCAAAACTGGATGACAGTTGGTTATGGCACAAGAGACTATGTCATATCAATTTTGATAACATAGTAAAGATAAGTAATGTCAAGGTAGTTAGAGACCTTCCTAGTTTTGCAAGACCAGTTGACACAATATGCAGGGAATGTGTTATGGGAAATCATGTAAGGATTTCCTTTAGAAGAAAGAAGAACTAAGCTGAATACAAATTGGACTTAGTGCATACAGATTTATGTGGTCCTACCCAAACAAGATCATACTACAGAGAAAGGTATTTAATTTTGTTTGTTGATGATTTTTCTAGGATGATGTGGGTTGCATTCTTAAAGGAGAAATCTGAAGCCTTTGAGAAGTTCAAAATATTCAAAGCTAAGGTTGAGAATGAATCTGGATTAAAACTGAAAT
>MU227659.1:1847186-1866615 GCA_018584345.1 Thuja plicata
GAGACCACTCAATGATAATTTTGGTGGAGTGATCAATTATTTTGATGCACTATGAAATAAGATTAAATCAGGGAACTACCCTATCCACCAATTATCTTGATGCAGAGTGGTGGCAACTAAAGCTTAACAGGCCCAATCTACTACACAACCGATTGAGAATGTCACTTTAAACTATGAACAATGGTTTCAACTAATTCTGACAAATTCCTTAGTCTTCGAATACCTCCAAATTTAGGGAACTATCCTATCCACCAATTGCCTTCTAAGAAACTCTATTATTCCCTATTGCAACCAATTAACATAGAATACTCTGATAATACTCCCCAGTTATCTTTTATGTTTTGGTCTCAATCTTCTACAATCACCACTTCACAGTCCAAACAGTGAGTGACCGATTCTATCCCGACAACTTAAAACTAGTTCAACACAAACCCTAGGTGATCAAGCTAGATTCGGGTTTAATGGATTAGTTCAAAGATGGGTGTTTGGAATAGTCACAGATGATTGGGAAAGTTTTTGTGGCCTTCTAATGTCTTGGCATGGTCGACTCCTTGACCTCTGTCCACCACCAACTATAGACTTTTGTTCCTTCTTTCTCCCACTGGCTAAACATGCTAAACTCAATTAGCCTAGGGAATCAAACTTGAAGCGGTTCAGAAACCTCCACAGCTTTGAGTGTTGGATAAATTAAAGCATATTTCCCTAATTTGATTTTCATCCAGCGGCATGGACAATCCAATGGTGAAAATACAAACTAGGTTGAAATAGATTAAATGAATTTGGGAGGACAGTGTGCATCAATGGAATAGCAGTGGATGTTAATTCATCTAACAGTTCACGACAGACTAATATAATGAAACACATAAAATATTTAAATAAATGAAAAATACCAAGGATGCATCAAAAATAATTTCACCACGAAGATGTATAAATGAATTTGCAGGGTTAATAAGCTATATGTTCATCATAAGAACGACAGTGCCACAAATAGAACAAGAGAAGACAAAAGGAACATACTCTAAACTGTGAATCTTTTGTATTCCAAACAGTGCTTCCCCAAATAGTGCTTCCTCCTTCGTGCTTTGCCCTTGATCAAATTTGTCATGCTTCCCCAAATAGTGCTTCCTCCTTCGAGCTTCGCCCTTGATCAAATTTGTCGTGCTTCCCCAAATAGTGCTTCCTCCTTCCCGCTTCGCCCTTGATCAAATTCGCCATGCATTAAAAAATGAAATGTGAAACCTTTTTCTTTTTTAAATTTATGCCCGTGTTGGTCAAAATATTGACCAACATGGGTATGGATTAAAAAAAAACCAAAGCTTTCCTTCTATAATCCAACCAAACAAAACCTTTTTATTTGTTGGTCACATTGTTTGGTCAAAAAATAAGGGCAAATGTACTAGTGTGCACATTTGAATGCGGGCCTTTTCTTAAAATGAAACTATCATCTTTTTGAGAAAACAAGTTTTCTAGGGATACCAAACCTTTGGGAATTTTATTACTCTTCATCTTAACAACTTCTTCTTCTGGTGAGAATTCAAAACTAGACTCTTCACACCTCTCACCCATTCCTTCAAAGTAAGTGGATGAAAAAACTTCTACATATGTCATGAAATCCTTAATTCAGGCATCATCTTCAAACACTTGTAGATGTTCAATGTTATATGGAACTGCAGGTCTATATATCATCTCAACCCTATATGTATCTATTTTGAAATCTGGGTGAGGTAGCAATAGAGATGCCAATACAACCAAAGAATTGGACCTTTAATTCAAATTTTCGGGGATTGCCTCTATGGAAAAAGCTTCAAAAGTATTGATTTCATCCTAGAATAAGTCCCTATAATGTTTCAGGCATTCATTTTTTACTATGAATTGGCCTTTCACCTATTTAACAATCAATTTAGCATCACCTCTCACAACAATTTCTTTAATCCCCAATGTCCTTGCCTCTCGTAAACCTAATAAAAGAGCCTCATATTCGGTAGTATTATTAGTGTTGTTAAAATCCAGTTTAAAAGAGAAAGGGATATATTCATCATTTGGGCCCTTAAACACCACACCAGCCCTAGATCCTACACTAGCACAACTACCATCAAACTCCATTAACCAAATTTGTTCATTTTCACCATAGACTGCAAAAATGGGGGATGTCTCATTTGAGGAAATCATATAGTTACCAAAATCACAATTTTGGAATAGGATTTGTTCTTTTGGGTCATTGGATGGGAAAACAGTATTCTTATTTTTATCTTTAGGTTCTAGTTTGACCTTTTTCTTCCCTATAGGTATAATAGCTTCTGACCAATCTATCTTTATTTCCCCGCCCATGTCTCTGCAGAAAGTTTTGCTCAATAGCATCCCATAGATTGCAGGTATATCTGCGACTAAAATGGTTAACTTTAACCTCTTGTCTGGGTAAGCTGCTAAAACAACTTGGGTATCCTTCACTTGGCCAATCAAAGGCACCTATTTACCATCCATGGAGTAGCATCTTCCAAAGGTTTTTGTCAAAGTCAAGCCTAAGGATTTGGCAACAGATGATTGCATGATATTATCAGAGGCACCCAAATCTATGATACAATTACTCAGTTTGAGACCATTAAGGAGCAAGGAAATATAAAAAGGATCAGTTCTTCTCATTTCATCAATTTCACATTTCTTTTATGAGGTAGTTGCAGTGGCTGAGTTATTTTGGTTCTATACAATAGGGGGTGCAACTCTGGGAGTCTGTATAGAATGATTGGCTTGATCTGTGGTATATTGGTTAATTTGGTCAGAGAAGAAGGTGATGTATCTCCCTAGACATATCTAGCCAGATTATCAAGTTCTTTTGGATTTAACTTCAAATATTTAGCAGGGGAGATTTGTATAGTAGAGGATTTGCAAAATTCAACTATATCAAAAGAAGACATACCATCATTTTTTTGTAAATCTTTAGAATCATGAACCTTGTTACTGGAAGGGTAAAGATTAATCACTAGTTCATGAGCTTTCTGAAAGGTACCAGATTATGTGGAAGCATGCTTATAAGTCTTTTGATTATGCATCAGCATAGCACACATTGGATCTTCAAGAGTGACTATAATATCCCCTCTTTCAGAGTCAGATTCATAGTCTAAATAGTATGACCCAGATTTGTCAAGTCTCTCTTGAGCCACTTCCTCTACAGTACACTCCCCTAATACATCTTTAGTTTCCTTCATTTGAATATGTCTCAACATATCTGGACAGGAACTACCATCATGATCTGTTGTGAGGTGAAATGAACACATAACTGCTTCTTTTGGAGAAGCCTCTAGGGACAGCCTCGACTGATTTGGGGGAAAAAGAGGAGTTTTATTTTTCCATTGGTTGGGTTGCTTCCAACTAGTGTCTTGATACACGAGAGGATAGGAAGATCCCTGCTTAGGTAACTGCCTTTTCAAGACAATGACATCATTCATAGTCTTTGAACAACTGGGTCTGTGGATGAGGAAGTCGAGGCTTGGGAATGAGGTGTTTTCACATCTTTTCTCCATTTTACAGTTGTGATAAGATCATTCTCCAATTTAGTAGCTTGGCTTTGAGCAGTGTCCAAATCTGCAGCCCTACTCCTTCTCAAGTGAAAAACTATGTCTGGGGGCATATAGTTTGCAAAGAAACATTGTTGGTTTTCTGGAGTCGGTCTTTTAGCAGTAAGAATTTTATGAATCACTTTGTTATACCAAGCCACATAGTCCCTCATTGGTTCATGGATTTCCTTCTTCATTTGTGTCAATTGTGCCAACAAAGAATGCTCATCATCAATGCCTTTGAAATGGTTTTCAAACACTTTCTTCATGGTTTTCCAATTTGTTATAGACCCTCTAGGAAAATGACCGAACCATTCTGCAGCTCCTTTTGTTAAGGATTGAGAAAAAATCCTAACAACTACATATTCATGTTGTACCGCTAAAATAGCAGTTGCTACACTGAATGCATTGAAATGTTCATCTACTGAGACTTTACCATCTCCAAAAAATTTAGGAAGAACATATTTAATACCTTTAGGAAGGGCATGATGAGCACCAAGTGCTAGAGGGCCGATTGCTGCTCCCCATGGTTGTGCCATGATTGTGACTGGAAAGATAGTTACAAGGGGGGCTTGAATGCTAGATAAGGTCAAAGATTTCTAGACACTAGTAGATGGAGAGGTATTTTAATAAGCCTTAGGTGGAGAAGGAGTCCTACTCTTAGCTTTAGGTTTTGGAATGTAGGCGGTTGGGAATTGAAGGTTTTGCAAACTTTCATAAAAAGTGTCAAAGATTCCCTCCCTCCTTTGAGACCTGGTATATGGTCAAGAATCCAGTATGGTATATTTACTTTTATTGCCTTTGGATAGCTCTGTCAATAATTTGTGCTTCTTGA
Organism: Thuja plicata; assembly: GCA_018584345.1. Classification (NCBI taxonomy): domain Eukaryota; kingdom Viridiplantae; phylum Streptophyta; class Pinopsida; order Cupressales; family Cupressaceae; genus Thuja; species Thuja plicata. Next base: position 1,851,573 of record MU227659.1, read on the forward strand.
GCTATTGGGAGACCTCAAAGCCACTCCTCTATATCTTCTTCTTCTTCCAAGACTAAGAGAACTTGTTGGTACTGATGACAGCTAGTCTTTAAATCCCAAGCAAGGGTGTTCAAATCTGCAATTATGTCTTCTTAGGTATCTTGAAAGTTAAGATCTGGTTGAATAACATGAGGTAATTCCTTCTAGTTATGTATCACTACAGCTGGTAGCACCATAACTATTCATCAAAGAAAGCATTAAAAATAGGTCTACACTATTTAGCGCTCCCCAGTAGAGTCGCCAAAAATTTGTTAGCAAAGAGATTTGTCTCTCAGTAAATCTTTTACAGGAAAACTCTACAGCTCTTTTTAAAGACAAATGACAGTAACATTTGGGTAAGTGATCTGAACTCACTTCCCTTTGAATTTGATCCTAGGTATAGCTCCCTAGAAATATTTTATCAATAATATCCAATTTTAAATTTCAACTTTTAACCTGAAATTTTAGAAAGGTTACTTCACCATTCTTAGATGAGAAGTATTGCAGAAATACCTTAAGAAAGATAACAAACTGAAAAGGAAAGAAAAAGCACAGTTTCTCTTTCAATAGATTCAATGAAAATAGATAACTAATCAGCAAAAAGAGAATATAATATAGATAATGTCAAGGTATTATGAATCCACAGATATATACATCATAGAGTAAACAAAATTCCAACACGGGACACTTGCTCTTTTCTTTCAAACGACACAAATTTGATAAACTTAACTGTAATGTATTTCAAAATTAATACACAGGAAATCACATGAAGTCTGTTCTTTCAATAGTATCAGATTCACCCATATCTGTTCCTCTAACATTCAAATTAAAACTATCACAACAAAAATAAAACTATCTAGTTACTATCAGTTTCTTTTTTCTGAACCCTTCTAAATTTTTTAGTAGCAATACTTATAGTTTTAAAGCACCGAGAGGTCTCCTGAAAAACTCAACCTCTCAGAAAATTAGTTATAAAATGAAACTAGAACAAAAATGACACATGTTCTTAAGAGTTTGCATAATAATTCAAATAAAAACTAACTATCTAAATTTGGTTCTTTTTCCCCTGCACGATCCTCGCTTCCCGCTGGGCTTCCTTCTTCTTTGGAAACTGAATGGGTAGGTTTCCATTCCTTGTACGCTTGGACAATATCCTTTGCAAACAATAGATGTGAGATCTTGGAATTCACAATCTGGGCTATTTAGGCCTCCTTGCTCCACTTCAACTTCTTCACTTTTTCCACCACCCGTGGAACATGATCCACACAAAGATATAACATTTATTCAATCCTTTCCATCTGAGTTAGATACATGGCTTTAAGATTAGACTTTTCTTTGATTATCTTCATTGCTCAGTTGAAGGCTTCTAGGGCCCCTTTCAATTCCTATTCACCGTAGGTGGCTGGATAAGTATAGGTGAAGTTGATGACCTTCAACTTGTTCAGAGTGACCTTCTGAATCTATTTAACCTCTGCCTTGTATTCTTTAGTTTTTGTAATGGTGTTTCTTATGATAGAGATATGCCAGCTAATTTTCTTTCTAAGTATGAACAAAATTGATTCTTTAGTGCATTTTAGAGATTTTTCTATGTAGAATTTACTGAAGTCATACCTCTCTATTTCCAAGAGTTTCCTCATTACTGAGACCCATTTTTCCTCTTCTCCATCCCAGACTTGTCGCTGAGTTTGCAATTCTCCCATTATATCTTCTGTATCATTGATGACTAAATTTGATTCTTTAATGTACTAATAGCCATTGTTGAGTACTTGAGACATCCACTCATCAACAGAAGAGAGCAAAGTTCAGCCATGCTGAACTTGATTTAGAAAAATTTTTCTTTCAGTGGAATCTCGATTGAATACCTGTGGAGATTAAATCAATGGTGTGGAATCAAAGTTGCAAAAAGTGCTTATAAACTAGGACAGTGACACTATTTTCTATTTTATTTCTTTCTTTTCCTTGCTATATTGTCACAATGTCATTAACATCTGCTGAGTTGTTTCCTTAAACAAGTGATTCTTCCCTGCCCTATCCATGGTTCCTAAATCAATCTTGGTGACTTAAAAATCTTTCGCCGCAACATCTCATTTCTCCTCTTTTGGCCTGTAGGTGGCCACTTCAACAATCCACTTTCCAATTTTTGCATCAGCAAACATCCCTGCAGTGCTCTAGAATGTTTTTGCCTTGGGAGTCTTTTGAATGTACTTGTTGACAATGTCCTACACTGGGATAGATATAGGAACTAGGCTTCATTTCTTGTTCATTGAAGTAGTTAGCCATCTTGGTGTGACACTTTTTTCTGCTGGTTGTTCGCTTATCTTTGTAGGAGTATCCATCATATCCAAAGTCACATCATCTAGATCAAAGAGGTCCTTCCCTATTTTCTCATCTTCACCAATTTGATAGTTCATATCCCCAAATTTTTCATCCTCCAAGTTGATTGTTTCTATGTTTTCCTGAGTCATCTTCTCTTTATTTTGTGATCGGATCTTTGATCTGGTAATTCACTAAGGTGAAACTACAAGAGAAGGCTCTACAACAGATTTCTTCCTAGAACCCTTAGTCTGCTGCTTACCCGATGCACCTGCATTATCAATTGGTTTATGAGGATTATAAATAGGGGAAGAGGAATATAAAGGTGAATATCTAACTTTAATTGACTTAGGACTAGACTACTTTCTTCTTGCTTGCAGCCATTCCTTTGTTAATTGAGACACATGTTGTGTCTTGCATTTAATATCATCTTCTTCTTCCATTGACCAATCAATATCATATTCTTATTTTCCTAGTGGTCTTTTGAAATTGGATTAAACTAAGTTTGAACCATCATGTGTCACACCTTCTACATTGAACTGCAACCTCATGGATAGAATCTGAGATATGCAAAGTTGACTGTGATATCTCTCCTTAACCTGGGACTCATCAGGACAGTTTTCACAAAAATCTTCTAGATGGGGAACTGGGAACATATGGGACCTAAGTCCTAGACTCCCACTGGAAAAGTTCTTGTTATCAAAACCTTTCCTCTTTGTATAATATTTGAAATCAAAATGACTCATATCACTCCCTATGCTTATTGCATCTTTAATAGAAAAACATGAGAATTTACCTAGCTGCAATGGGAAAAATTTCTCCTTATATTCCTCTTCAAGAAGAAATCATCTGAGTATAGTGGAAAGCTTCCTACAGACCTCTGCAAAATTAAAGAAGTCAAAAGAATACCTAGGCAATCTTTTAGGGGGATCTTCAAAACCACCGACCCTAACATAAGTGAATCTAGGGAACTAAGTATAAAAACTCTGAAATTTGGTCACAAATTCTTAAGCCTCAGAACTCATTCTCCTCACAGAATCCCCAGTCAACTCAAAACAAAGTTTACCCATAAAAGTGTCATGCACTCTCTTGTAGTTCTGAATTACATTATCTTTGTACAAAATGTGGAAATACTCATAAACACACATGCCATCAGACCAAGGTTCATGAATCATCCCATCCCATTTTCTACTACAGGCTAAACAGTACATCAAATAATAAGACATGAATAAACTACACCCTGTGAGTTTTGAATTTTTAAGTTGTTCCCTCATGGAACCAGCAATCAATTCAGCCCAATCTAGTATCTGTTTTCCTTCTAAAACAATTTGAAAATAAAAAATAACCAATTTGAGAAGAAATAAGACTCTGGAATCCCCCTAGATCTCTGCAACATCACCATGAAATCACTAATATATGGACACACATGACTTCTGTTAAAATTTTTGGGCAAATGGGAACCTCCCCTTTATGGATTCAATAACCAATGCTTGGCCATGGAAGTGCAATTTGCATCTGCATTTTCTTTGAATTTAACAAGGGACTGTGTAGGAGAAAAAGCGAAAAGGTTTGCTCTGGAATTTGGAAATCTAGAGAAACAATTTCCCTGTTTACAGCCAACAAGACACTACCATCTTTCTTGAGAATTGACTCAGTCCACTGGTCATAGTTACGAACACATTCATGAACTAGCTCGGGGAAAACTACTACATGATTGAAAGAAGAAGCTACACACAGTCCACTATGTAGGATTTCCAAAGAAGGGACATTCTTTTCTAAGCACCTAGAAAATCTATCAGGAATTCCTCCAATATCATACCCTCTTAAATATGTTTATGTTATAATGGCGCTTTCGCAAACCAGACTAGAAATGCTTCCAAAAAAGTGAAAGGAGGACTTCATACTTGTAAAAACAAACTGATAACTACCACAAGATCCTCTATATATTTCATAAGCTAAAAGTAAAACACTATAGAGGGTGCAACTTGACTCACCTTGTTCCTGTAGAAACCTCTGCACACTGGAGCTTCCAAAACCCTTACCTTCAGTCCACCCATATATAGACGGCGACAACATTTCAAAAAGAATGAACGCCAAGAAGGGTTTAAATAGAATTTACCAAGGATGTGATCATTAATTACCCATCTTTAAGGAAATAATGGCTAAGGGAATGAAATGATAGTTTACGCATGTAATTAATTAATGTCATTCGCACAAACTTTCATGTTGTATGAATTTATAATTGAATATGATAGCTTGGACACACTTAACCGCCACCACTATTCTTCTGCATTAAATGCTCTTTTTCTGTAGGACCCATTGCTAAGTCATGACAGATTCTGCTTTTTTTCCTTCGTGTCACTTTTTCAAATCCTTGAGCACTCTTGAACATGTATGAACTAAGTTCAAGGTTGTTCACATGTGTTCTATACTATTCAAACTTATTCTCGCTTGACCATCTACCTTAATCATTAGACTAAATATTCTGTGCTGACATCACTGATTTCCATCTTTGAAAATTCAAATTTTCCGTACACCGCAACCATGGGAATTTTCTGCCAGTTTTACACATCTTCTATTCCTTACAATAACATGAACTACCTTGAACACTCTTGAACAAGTATGAACTAAGTTCAAGGTTGTTCAAGGCTGTTCAAGGCTATTCAAACATGTTCAAGAAAAGTATTAGCATATAAAATTTTGTTTCTCGAAACATGGCCGGACCACAAGGTTGACACTTTTAGTGAGTAGTTGGACATGAAGGACTTAAGCAGCTTTGAGACTCTCAAAAATACCACGATGAATCAATAAATCACTTAAAGAAAAAGGACGAGTACCAAACTTGGACTAACAAATTACTAGTTAGCTGATCCATGATGAAACAAGATTGGATAATTCAGGCATTATCCCTATTATAGAGAAGAACACAAAGAAACAAGTGGAATTACTAACACACTCTAGATGGGATAAGAGGGAAATGACCATAGCTAACATCTTTTAGCAAGATGTGAGGTTGATTTTGATGATTTTATGGTATAAACTTCATTACAACAGATGACCTAATTTGGTGTTTGTGGGAGTCATTATGATGGCCTATAAGATGGTGAAGGAGAATGTAAAGTATAATCTATGTAAAATTCTTAGACAACAATTCCTGGAGAATGTCAAGAAAATTAAGTGAGACAAATAAAAGGCATTCAAGTTTGGATCATTATTAATACATATTTAAATTCATATAGTATATAAATTTCCTAGAATGCACCCTAGGGCATGGAAAGAAAACTAACCTACTGGCATTCAAATTAAAAATAGTTATAGGAGATAGAATAGCATTTGGGTAGATAGAGAGTTGTTAGCTACGTTTAAAATTATACAAAGACAAATGAAGGAAAGAGTAAGAATACCTGAGGAAATTATTGAGAAATACAAGGATACATTCTATTTCATGGTTGAAATTGATTGTGAATGCTTCAAGTAAATATAACCTAGCAAGAAGTGGAGTTACCCTATGAGATATGAGTGTTGGAATAATGGAATGGTGTGTACTAAGAGGAGAGGGGTGAATTAGTACCCTTAAAACTTTTTATCAATTAACCTTTAATCCTTTAGTAATCAATTCCTTGCATTACCGACCATAGGTGCCATTCTATCTTTATGCATGTAATATCAATTCATAAACTTAATTGCATGTTAAAATTCATAGAAACATTCATGAAATGTAATGACACATGACACAAGATTTGGTAATGCAAAAAACCCCTGTTAGAAGGTAAAAAATGCGGTGGGGATGAAACCCACAAAACTTCACTATGTGCAGAATGGAAGGGGTTGGTTAAGGATTACAAGTTTGATCACTTCTGATGATCTTACCCTGTTAGGAGTAACATGTTTAGACTGGTTAAGTTCTACTCTATTAAGAGCTTTTGCAACAATGTTTAGTGTGCACTCGGTTAAGAGGTCTACAAAAGGATTGTTAAATCCACCTTCTTAAAGGATTTCTTCTATTTGCTACACTTGTTAGAATGTAGTCAAAAATAATTATTGAAGTGAGAATATGCAATCCTGAATTGATGAGTATAGATCCTTTAAAGTTTACAATATGATGTATCAACTATAGTGATTTATTAATAACTTTGTTCTGCTTGGTAGCCTTGAATCTTTTTCTTTATAATTGATTTCATCTTTTGTTGTCCTTTTGCATGAAACTCTATATCTGATCCATAGATGTCTCTACAGCTACAATCATCATCACATCCTCTTGTTCTAATTGATTACACATCTATTTATACATTGAATTTACCTAAATAGGTTTCACGCTTAACTATGAAAACTCTATGATCAAAGGTTTACAACTTGAACTTGATCTCCTAGTTTTCCTATTTACAATCAGTTAGACTGATTAAAATAATTACATATGCTTTACTTGTCCCTCAAGAAATGGTTTTAAAGATAAGCTTTAAAGAAAAATATAAAACTTAAGTGTTTTATCTAACGTGTAACTCAGATCCACATTTCTCAGAATAAAGTTGTCTCTCGGTAGACTGATGCTCGGGTTTCTCTTTAGTCTACCTATTAGTATTGACTATAAACTTGTCTGTCACGTTCCTCTATGAACTTTCCTGTCAGTTTCCTCTATTTTCTACTCTATCGGGTTACTTTGTAGGTTGTGTCATCGATTTACATTGTAACCTATTCTGTCAAGTTACACTGTTAGCTGCTCTGTCGGGTTACACTATAATCTTGTCTTTTGGTGATCATGTACCGACGATTCAAAAACTATTTCCTTTGCATACTAATGGAAAAATAGGATCATCAATGAGGTTAGTGTAGAATTTATAAATATGCAAGTAGAACATGTATTATCTTCTGATACAGATCCTTTGGAAGAAAGATGGGGAACACATGAAGAAAAATTAGCCAAGATCAGAAGATTTTAGCAAGCATAAATTTAGGTGGTTACAGGTCCAGTACCTCATTTGATAATGAAAGAGATTGTAATTCCTCATGAAACGTGTCTCATTTCCCATGGAGAGCTAAGACATCCCAAATGGACACATTTACATGTGCTTTCCTCAATTGTTCAACAATATTGAAAATACTGGTACTAACCTTTTGCTGTATTTTTGGTACAACAACAACTTTTGATCCTTGTAATTTCTAATCTAAAGCTTTTGGTTGATCCTCAGTAGCCATTTTATGACTCTTTGATGCTTCTTGAATCATTTGTGCATTAGAAGGTCCTTCTTAACCTTGAACAGCCAAAAATTACTAATCTTTTCCTTTTTCAGCTTGTTGTTCATCATTAGCAACCTTTGTTTTGGACCTTGTATTGGCTTCTATAGGTACCCAAGTCTTATTTTGTGCATAATTAGCCTAAATATATTCATATTCTTAACAATTCATCGGTGTAGTATCAGGATTACCTTTGTTGATTAGTATCTTGAGGACTATCTTGCTGAGATACCTCATTTTGTAAAGTAAGTGTGTGATTCATGACATCCCTGGGACAACTTATCCAAGAATGGGGTTGATTACAAGAAAAGGAATTTTCTATTTCTTGTGCAACTTTATCCATAGGTACAACTACAAGCTCCCTTGAATTTCTCCAAATCATAGGATTATATGGTTGATTGGCCTTTTGATTTTAATTCCTTGTTTTACCTTGATTTCTAGCTTGATAATTAGGTCTATTCTACTGATAAGGCACTTGGCTTGGCCCGTTTGTCTGATTTGGTTGTCTCTCCAAGCTTATAATTAGTTTTCCATATGTCTACAACATCCTTTTCCTACTTTCATTTTTTTCTTTGAGATCTTTGAACTCATGAAAAGGGACTCTTGCAACATTCTTCTCTACTACAACTTGAGGATTGTATGTTGGAAATATCGTGACAATAGCCACTACTGGTGGTACAACATGTCTAGTTGGTTGTATTTTTGCAAAAAAAGCATAAGAGACCTAGGAGCAATCTTGTCTTCCTGATTTAAACTATTTTCCACCCTAATTTCAATATCAAATTCTACTGGTAATGTATTACCTCCCATGGAATGAATCAACATTGAAATATCACTATTTAGTGCCTTAAGGTAAAATAGAAAAGCATACTCTTTAGAAGGTTTTACTAGAGCTGAAATTATATTCCAAGTTTTTTGGAAGCAATAATTAAAATCTGACATTTGTTCATATGTATCCCTTTTGATAGTAGTGAGTTACTCTACCAATGAAAGATGATCAGATCTATCTTCAAATTTCTAATTTAATTTCTCACCAAATTCATCCCATGTAGAGATAGAATTAACAAGAAAATCACATAGGGCCTTACCCTCGAACAAAGCTGCCAAAATCTTCGTGGCTACATCATGTTCAACTACTTGATGAATTACACATAAGGAAGCCACATGCTTGATGTGCTCTATAGCTATCACATGATCTTCTATAAAAAATAATGGTAATCCTTTCAAAGCTATAGCCAAAATATCATGGTGATTTGCAATGTTCAATTGACTTCCTTGATTAAAAGCCACAAAAGGATGATTTCTGGGTGGTATTGGGTGTGCCATTTGAATTACAACTAGTAATAATGGATGTATAAAAACTAGTACCACTTTAACTACTATTGAAAAATGACTTAAAATTGATGGCAAATCTCTACTTTCTTCTAGTAAGAATGTATTTAATGTTGGACATTCAAAATCAGAGCTTCTAGGTATTGTTGAATTGCTAGAAGGAAAGAAATCTTTAGGATCTACTCATTCCTCAAAACTTGAAAAAAGAGGGTTTCCAAAAGTTATAACTGTAGGATCAGAATTAGAAGGGGCTTCTCTTTCATTATTTTGAGTTATTCTTCTACCTCCTCTTGTTGGCCTACGTCCTCTTCTTGCTAGTTGGAGTTCTTGATAATTAAATTCTCCATGTTAGAACTAGTTTGTACCTTTCTCATAAGTTTCAAACATAGTATATTCTAAAAAACCAAAGTATAGAGTTGCCAGGTGCTGAAAATTGCTGAAATATTATTGTTCACACAAAAAAGAAACCAAAATATGAAGCTCCAAAGAAGCGAGTGTCATTTTGGGTCCCTATAGGCGTACCAGAAACTGTTAGCGATTAGGATTTGAACCTATAGTAATATATGAAATCTAGCTATCCTATTGTAACATGGAAATAATATCAATGGTGGGAAGAGTGCTTGAGACTGAATCTCTAGGATTACAAGGTCAATTCCATATTGGTATTCACTTAAAACTTAATGATTTGATGGGGAAAAGGGGAAGAAAGATTGCTTGTGAAATAAAATTTCTATAAACTAATGGGTGATGCACCTAATCAGTACCAATATAACTTGCAGCTAGAAATCCTCACAAAATCACTTCTTAAAGACATAAAGTTACTCACAACCTCAATTATATACTATATGTAAAATTAATTCTTATGAAAAGGCTTGATATTTGACACCTTGAAAGGAAAATAATGATGTTTTTTCAATTTCTAGCATACAAATGGGAGGTACAATCACAAACCTGTATATGAGCTACCTAAATATTGTCTCCAACACATATACTATATGTAAAATTAATTCTTATGAAAAGGCTTGATATTTGACACCTTGAAAGGAAAATAATGATGTTTTTTCAATTTCTAGCATACAAATGGGAGGTACAATCACAAACCTGCATATGAGCTACCTAAATATTGTCTCCAACACTAAAAGAAGCTTAATAAATTAAAGGAAATCATGTAATGCCCCGCCAGGGAACCCATAAGAACTAACCTAAACATGCCACTAAGTTAACAGGATAATTTTTTTTTAAATGTTTACAAACAATAATGATAACAACGCAAAAGCAACACAATGAGATACATGACATACACATAAATACAACTCAATAAAGATAAAAATTCTTAAGGATTACTTGACATATAATTACTTAAGTAGACTAATATATGAAGAACAACTATAAAGAACTATCATAAAAGATATATCAACTGAATCCATAATATACATATCATATAATAAGATCACATATATATGATACCCAAGGTACTCATAAAATAATACACATCCACTGCACAAGTTGGAGGGTATGCACTAATACATAACAATACAATAAATCATTTGAAAGGATATTAACCAATATACATATATGGTACAAGTATACAACTCATGAGACTGAACAAGTCTCCAGAAGAATAAGAAGATAGAACTACAAAAAGGATCATCCAAGCATGAAGAAAAATGTTAGATCTCAATGGTAATAAGAATCACTACCACCTGACCTCGTGGAACCAAAGGTCCACTCCTATCGTGCTGAGGAGATAATATCAGGCCCACTCACATGGGTATACAACAAGAAGGAAACAACAAAGGTACACAAAACATCATATAGAAAAGTGTAGGAAGATCCTAGAATCTCTCTAAATCACAATAAGGAATCTACATAATACCAAAGACACCCAACACATGTAGGAAACACCTAAGTTGTATATAGGGAAGTGTCATCACATAAGTCTACCCTTGTTTTACCCTAGTAGTCCTCCCTGGACCCTGGCCCCCAAGGGTCTCTATGTGGCTTAGTAATCCTTTCATGAAGACAATGATCCTAACTCCCATCCTGGCCTATAATAGCACTCAAGGCATGGGTAGAGACTCAGACATCTTATTAGTTCATTTGAAAAACCCTTTAATGTTTCATGTTTTCACTTATTAAGTAACTTTCCAATGAGTTACCCTAGTAGCCACTTAGGGCCCTAGCCCCCATTGCAAGCCACTTCCCCTCTATACACTCAGTTAACCTACTATATCATCTTAAAATGGAAGCACTTCCATGTTAAGAACATTTAGCCCTCCTCAGGGGGTGTTTTTGACCACCATCATATTGTCCCCTCATTTATGCATCCTCTCTCACTTCTGTGTCTATTTAGGACCCTGATTGGGCCTCTCCGGGAACCTTCCATCCCAAGTGACATGTTTTCCACGGGTCCTGACTCCCTAGGTCAAGGTCAACCTCGAACCTGACCTAGGTCAAGGGAGACCTTGACCTCGACCTGGGTCCCCCTTTCAAATCTGGAAGTCTGTCGGCTGCTGGAGGTCATCAAAAATTTATTTCTTGCTTTTGGGTCAGCTATTTTGGGTTCTGAAGTGGTGATTCTTAAATTATATTTAATATAGTTCCTCTTCTAGGAGCATGGGTCTAATTGGAATTTAATTCTCCTATGTCGGCCTCTCTAGAAGATTGTACCCTAGTTTCATATAAAAGAAAGCTTTCTCCTCTCATTTTGTCTAACCATCAAGCACTAAGTCTCTTTAACCAGAAGATCCATCAACTAAGTGCAAAAGGGATAATTCAAGAATCCATTATTCTACATGTTTTCAAGCTTTGAAAGTGTTCAAGTCTTCCTCTCAAACATTCAAGTCCTCCATTGAAGATCAAGGATTCAAGCTTTCAAGCTTTTGAAGGGATTTTGTTCAAGCATTCAAGACTTATCATTCAAACCCTAGATCTATCCATCATGGTGGTGTGACCTTCCTTCAAGATCCTTTGTGCATCCTCAAGACTCATTCATTCTCCCTTCAAGGTAGATTCCAAGAATTCAATCATGGGGGTTTATGGTTTCTAATTGAGTCCAAGCTTTCATATTTACATACTTGTTTACATTCAAAATACAATTGCTTATCTATTTGAATATCATAGCTTCATTATTAGATTTACTTATACTACTTTCTAGCATTCTTTATTTTAATTATTGATTTCAAGGTTTATTCCTAAACCGGGGTTTGACTAAGGCAAAGCCCTCCCCCCCAAAAAAAAAATCATTTTTCTTTCAGGTACAGGTTTGGAACAATGGATCGGGATAGAGATTCAGATACCCTTTTTGGAAAAATTTTGGGATCTGAAAATAGAATTTCAGTCTGAGACTTTTTAGGTCGATTCTTCCCTAGGGAGCAATCAAAAATTCTAGGTCAATGGTGACATTGACTTGAGGGTACAAATCAAAACTGTGTCAAAATGAAAAAATATTTCTGGGTTTTGTTCGTCTCTGCATTTCTATTTCAGATCTGGTCTCAATTTTTCTAGAAATGCAACACAGGCTTAAGAAAATAGCATTCTTCAGATCTACAATATGTCAAGGTTAGTACATTTCTCCTATTTAATTCAATTAAAGTTACTAAATCTATCACACACAACTCTCTTCTATAAAATGGGAATTAGGATTTCTCCCTTTAATCCATATCCTTAATAGATTGATTCACTTATGCATTGATCCTTTCTTTAGGGTTAATAAATTTGGATCTTCCCTTTAAGAAATTTGGGATTAAAAGAACAATCCTACCCTCACACACATATTCATATACATCACCTATATCATTCCATAAAAAAATAAAAAAATTCTTAAATGTAAGATCTCTTATATTACAAATTAAATTCCACATTTTAGATCTTACACCTACCTAGGCTCAAAAGAACATCACGAATGTATAACATAAATCTCAAACTGCTTCCTTTCCATATAGGAATATATTGGTTCTCAATTAACCATAATCACATTAGTACCCCTAAGAGATCACATAAATGTAGGCCTAGACTAAACAAGGTTGAAACAAAAATTGAACCAATACGACATCATAAGGAACATGCATTGAAAACACACAAGACACCATAAAGAATTAAATCCCAAAACCTTTGGTTTTACATCCTAAAAGTCAACTAACACCCCAAAAGACAATGATGAAATAAAAACACATAAAAAGAACCCATAACATTGAGTATATCTCCACATAATGAAAATCAATCAATAAAACACTCAGATATTTAATAGATAAAAATCTATTAAATAAAAAATGTATACAATAAGATAAAATAAACAAAAGAGTTTAAGATAACCAATTATCTATCTTTTATTTATTTCCCTATTTAAATAATATTAGCCCACATAAGATATACAAATCCTCATTAATATAATTATTGATCTAAGACTAACATTAATAATAATACAATATATTAATTATTACTCTTAATTAATAGTTATTATTAATTAGAATAATAATAATAATAATAATAATAATAATAATAATAATAATAATAATAATAATAATAATAATAATAATAATATAAAAATATTAATAACAACTAAAAAATCTTAATATTAATAATAAAGAACTCGCATTAATAAAAATCTTTATATAAATAAAAAACTAACATATAATATATATTTAAAAATTAAATAACATTTTAAAAACTTTAATTAAACTAATAATAAAAAACAAACTTTAAAAAAAAAACTTAAAATTAAAAAAAAAACAAAGCGCAATGGTGGCCCTGGGGTGTGGGCCCCTGCGGGTCCCCACATCCCCTGCGACCCCACCCTACTTGCGTGGCCCACTGCGTAGTGGTACAAAAGGTGTACCACGACCCACTACATAGTAGTGGGTACCGTGGTCCCCGCGGCCCACTGCCCTCGCAGTGGTGACAACAACGACGGTAGACGGGGAGGTTGGGGGGTTTGGTGGCCCCTACCTCCCACTACATTAAAACATAACTTTTGTTTTATTTTCTTTTAATTTCCTTTTTCATTTTTTTTAACATGCATTTAAATTAAGAACACATTTCAATTTTTATTTTTATAATTTAATTCTATCACCAGACTGTATTTTTTTCCACAACCTATTATATATATATTTTTTAAAAATAATAACAAGTATTATAATTCCATTTTTTTTTACCAAGATTGTATATTTTAGCCAAGATATATGATTTTTCTACAAAAAGAGACATTTAGCTCCAAATAGAGATTAAGGAATAATTTTTCCTAAACCATGAAATTTATGCAAACAAATGCAAGAACATTAAGTTTAATATTAATCTTTATTTTTTTATGAGATTATTTCAAGCATGCAATTAACTCTATTATTTTCTCTCTTCCTCCATGCAGATCTAGATCTGAGTTTTAGGGAGGAACCTAGTAAGGGTATGTTTTCTTCTTTCCAAGGTAAGGAATTTATAGATTTGAAGGTATTATCTATTTTTGGCAACAATATCAAAGTCTCACACAAGGAAAACGTCAATGACAGATCTGGAACCCTAATGGTAGTTTTGAAAACTAAATCATATCAAATGAAAACCCTCATGCCCATTTTGTAACCAATACAATTAAATGAAACCCTTAAGCCCAAAACATAGATCTGGCATGCAATCGTGAAGGAAAAACCATGAAATTGATTCAATGGCTTGTTCTTCCAATTTTAAGCAATAAAAATACATAATATCAAACAAGGAAGATTCAAACACAAGATCCTAGCATTCCAAATGCATAGGGGTAATACCACAATAGTGGATTACACTTTTCGGGAGGAAGGAATTCGTCTCGAAAAGGGTGACCCACTAAAACAACTTCATTACTTTCGATCAAAAATGTTAAATACTTTCGATCGAAAGTGACTGACTTTCGATCGAAAGTACCTAAACTAGGAACTTTCGATCGAAAGTACCTAGTTACTTTCGATCGAAAGTAACTAGGTTTTGTTTTAGCGGAATAAAACCCGCCGAAACAGTCATTGTGACTGTTTCGGCTAGGTTGAAAGTGACTGTTTCGGCTGGCTTCCGTTTTATCAAACGTCAATAAATCAGGTTTTTCATGTTTCTAATTTCCATATTTTATTGTTTTATAATATATATTGTTTGTATATATGCATTTTAATGTTTTTTAATATATATTGTT
>MU227659.1:1869442-1889740 GCA_018584345.1 Thuja plicata
TGATTTTAATGGTTTTTTTTTTCTCCCACTAAAACTGCTATGTTGCTGAAAACGTCTTTTTCAAAAAGGTACAATGACT
This sequence comes from Thuja plicata, assembly GCA_018584345.1. Lineage (NCBI taxonomy): Eukaryota > Viridiplantae > Streptophyta > Pinopsida > Cupressales > Cupressaceae > Thuja > Thuja plicata. The sequence continues at coordinate 1,869,522 of MU227659.1, forward strand.
TCGTACAACATAACTTTTTTTCTAAGATAGATATAAATGTGATTCTTTTGAATTTGGTTTTGTAACATCCATACGGAGGGCATGCAATTGGTTTGATGCCATTATCATGATTATTGCATATTTTATGAACATTTGAAGTAGAGTCAACTGTAATTTTGACATATCTTGACTGCGTAACTGATAACTTGTGTATTTATCGAAATTCAAAATTTTTTTTTTTCATAGAAAGAAGACTCGAAACCGGAGGGCACTGTTATTTTTCAAATTTTTTTTTCTATTTTCTACTATTTTTCATTGAACGTCAAACTTGGAAGTTTATATTTGATAAAAAACCTACATCTGATGCACGTCAAAAAACATAGACCTAATTAATTCCAAATTTGTCAAATCTATATTCGTTAGAAATCTCGTTCAGAGTACTTGTGTGATGCAAAAGGAGGTGTCCCTATTCTTTCATTTGAGCCCCGCGCTTGAGCCCCGAAGCCATGAAAACTGTATATTTCTATTAGCCTTTGCAGATAGCCTCAATTTTGCAGGTTTTGATAGAAAGTACTTTCGATAGAAAGTACTTTCGATCGAAACTAATTATTTTTGATCGAAAGTACTTTCTATCGAAATTACTTTCTTCATTTAACATGCATATGGGTCAAAATCCCACTAAAATCTATACTAAATTAGGTTCGATAGAAACTAAATTAGTTTTGATCGAAACTAACTTAGTTTCGATCGAAACTAGGTTAGTTTCGATAGAAACTAAGCAAAAATGGTAGTTTCGATCGAAACTATTAATGTTTCGATCGAAACAATCAGGTACTTTCTATCAAAAGTACCTGACGAAATCCTCCCACCTCGTGGATTCGTGAGGAATTTCTTCCTCCAAAAAAGTGTAACCCACTATTGTGGGATCACCCTCTTGCATTAGCCAAAGTGGCTATCTTTTAAACACTGTTATCCCCTGCATAGAAATTTTATGTTGTTTAATGCCTTCAAAAAATAGTACTTAATGCTACTTAGCCTCTGAATCATTCAAAATTATTAGAAATTAATCTTTCCTTGGTTGTATGTATATATAAATAAGGATAAACCAAGGTATCCTAAATTTTATTTTTTCCTCTAATCCAAGTGGGATGACATGTCACATTTTTGTATTTTCTTTAATAAGAAAATTAGATATTCCTCCTTAAGAGGATTCTCACACTTGGCACACACTTAATGTGAATATGGCATTCATAGAGTTACATCCAAACTCCTTCACTCATCTCTATTTAGGAGATGCCTCTACACACTCTTATTGAAGTTCTTCACACAATTTTCTCACATTCTCAAACTTATTCTCTCAATGTTGTAATGAGCTTTTTGCTCACTTTCTCTCTCTCCTTCTCTAGGCTTTTATGTCTTATTCATATTATATTCACAAGGGTTTTTCCTTAGTTTTCCCCTTTCAAAAATATTGTCTCATTGTGTTGATCTTGGAGCTTCTTGATCATTTTGGTGATAGTTCTTGAAACATCTTTCATTCATTTGTTTATGGTAAAATACTTATTTTCTACTCACCCACTTGGATTCTTTCCTAAACTCTTTTCATTTTTTGCATATTTCTTACATGGTATCAGAGCTAGCTAATCTTTGTTTGAGCATTTGCAAGTTTTTTTCAATCTAACATTGTTGAAGCTCTTGAATTTTTGACATTATTTTCTCTTTAGGAGAGTTTGAAACTTTTTTTTGTTCTTGCAAATCTGACTTTATTTTATAAGCTCTCTTTAATTGGATTTGAAATTTTTCTTGGGTTTGGTCGATTCACCACGAAACCTAGTTTCTCTTCTCAAATTTTTAGTCTCCATTTCCAGTTTATAGTTTCATTTCAAGCTTAAAAATATATCTTTTTTGTATATTTCTAACATTTCTATTTTGTATTCATATCTTGTTAATAGTTTACATGTAGATTTAATAGTTACGCTCTTGGTTTATATATTTGTTCACTATTTTTTCATTGCATCATTTGGTCAACATAATTTTAATCTCATCTCTGCTAACATTTTTTTAATGCAAAATCTATTTCTCTAACATTTGGTGCAGGATTTAAATAATATCTAATATAAATCTATTTGTTATTGACCTCATTACTTTTCTATTTTGTATTCAAAATCTAATATATCTATATTTAATCTGTTGTTTCAAGATTTCATATTCATATTCTTGTCTGTTTCAATTTATATCCATCTTTGTATTCTCTTATATCTCCCATTAAATGTTAATGTATGTGGGTATATTTTTTGCTTCTTGAATAAATATTATTACACTAAACTAACAACTTACCTATTTCTAGATCTAAAAAGAGCAGAACATTAAATTAATAGCTAATCTTTAGATTGTTGTGTGTTCAAAGCAATAATTTTTGGACATTCATTCAACGTAGTCCTCTTAACGCGCAGCCTTTACCTCTCATTTCGTAGCCTTTGCCTCTTTAAATTCACTTGTTGCACAACCCCATATTGGCTGGCATCATATCTCTTATCTAATTATCTATTTTCATCTCTCGCAACTACCTTGCACACGTTGCATTCTCTCCCTGCTCCTGCACACCCTTTCTCCTTTTTCCTAGCATTGATTCTCTCCCTCTCTTTCAAGCTTGAACTCCTTCCTTGCGCCCTCTCTCCCTTAGTGCATAGCTCTTTTTCTTGCATGTCCACTCTACCTCAGCATGGGCAATGCCAGCTCATTCCCCGTTGAGTATTTGTTCAGCCCTCCTCTTCCATTCGCAACCCCTCTCACCTGATATTCTACGTTTTTATCTGTCTTCCTGTGTAGCCCTCCACTCAAAGCTAATCATTATTATTATTTTTTAATCATAACATTGCAAGTTAATCATTTTTTTTTTAAATTTTGTAGGCTAATCATTAATCTAACATTTTTAAAATCATAGCAAGTTAATCATTAGTTTCATAGTTACATGTTAATAATTTTGTTTTACAGGTTTCTTCATTATTAGATTCCTATTCTTTTTTTAATAATGTTGTAGCTTAGCATTATTTCTTCATTCATTTATCATTAAATTTATTTTATCAAGATTTATTCATTTATTTATACAAAAAATAGAGTTTAATCTTTAAAACAAATTTTATTTTTTTAATCAAAAATGTTTACGCTGATAACAAAGTCTTTTCTCCTCATATTTTTTAATTTTGTCTTAACCCATTATATATTTTAACATTATAAGCATTTTTCATTTGGCATTTCGTTATTTAGTTGTAATAAACATTTGTTTCATCAGTTAAACAAAAAATTTAATTTTTTTAAATTATAAATTTTCTTGCAAAATAATCAATAACATTCGTGTTAAATTATAGTTTTAGATTCGTTTTTACATATACTTTATTTTATTCTTGTTTATTTTGATTCTCGATGTCGACTTTAAGTCCAGAAATCAAATTGGCAAGTTCTAATTATCATGCTTGGAAGACACTTATAAATTTTATTTTTTATTTTAGACATATTCTTGATGTTGCTACTAGTATAACTTCTGTTTTCGCGACTACTAATTCTAAGGCTAATATTGATGCTTGAATTACTAAAAATGATGAGGCTTTAGGCCTAATAGGCAATTCATTAAGCCTAAATTTATATGTTTTAATTGCTCATTATACTAAAGGATAAGTGCAAGAAGTTGAGACCACTTATATGGTGGAACTTTCATACTTAGCCAAATTTGCAAAATCACACTCAATGAAACGGGTTCCCACTTAGAATGAACGGGGTCTCATTTATCTTCAGGATCCCGAGCCTAAAATTTTAGAAATGAGGTCACATTTCAAAAAACAAAATAGGATCCCATTTCAAAATAGGGTCCTATTTTGAAAATGAAACGGGATCCCGTTTTGAAATTATTTTTTTTTAAAAGAAAGCCTTCCATCGATTCATTTATACATGATTTAAAAAAAAAGGTAAACGGGGTAAAATTTACTAAACAAGATCCCGTTTCTAATTTTTTTGAATTTCAATCCCGCTTTTACTATTGGCTTTTGGTTTGGAAAGAGGCTTGGGTAGCCGAACCAAAGCCTTGGACCTGGTTTGACCTGCAACTTGAAGGCTTTGCTAGTGTCCATAAAAAAAAAGTACTTTAGATATATATCTAAAGATGTTTTCAGAGGAATTTTTTAACATAATAAAAACCCATTATATATTAGAATGTGCAGATTCCAAATATATGATTTCTTTGAAAATTTGATTAAGTTTTCTATTTTTCATTGAATTTCTACTGAAACAGGTCTACAAACTAAAGATAACAGGCTATTTTGTTATTTTAATAACTTTTTTATTTGAAATTTTCGTGCAAAAAAATTTATATGAAATCAAACTAGAGACAATTATACACATTTTAAAAAAAATTAAAATAAAAAAATCATATGTTTTGGTCAAATTATGCTTGTCGTACACTAGAGATTTTAAAAATAATGATTATGCCTAATAAAAAAAATATTCAACAAAAAAATATTGTCATCAATATTAACTAAGTTACATACCATTTCCCAAAATTATTCAGAGAAATAGTTTCATTTAGGTCAAATTTTTCTTGTCATACACGAGCATAGTATGGTCCTGAAACAAGGACTTTTAAAATGTGGGTTTTAGTAATTCCTATTGAAAATGAAATTTTGTCATCTGGGCATTAAAATAAATTACATATTTGAAAATTACACTTTTAGTACTACAACTTCTATTACTGAATGTTTTAAAGATTCAATCTCTAAGTGCTTCAAATATTCATCTCAAACTGGATGAATTTAAAAAAAATTGGAAAAATAGTTCCACTTTTTGGCCAAAAAGTGGACTCAACTTCTTGTTGGCACCCTAAAGATCATGCAACTTGGAATATTGTTAGAAACACATATGATAGTGCAAATGAATCTCAAAAGTCAACTCCAAGATCAATTGGAGGATCTTAGGTACAGTGATTTCAAAACCATGGATGACTTTTTACTTAAGTTTGATTATATTCGCAATCAATTAATTGGTTTAGGAGTAACATTAACTAATATTCGTTTAATTCATATATTTTTGAAAGAATGTCTACCTAGATAATTCCAATAATTTATTACTAATATTCACTCTCAATTAGCAATCCTACTTTAGCATCTTAGTTAAATTATGTTGTCTTTCAATCTCTATTACGTCAAGAAGAAGCTAAGTTAATTCAATTTGGCACACTTAAAACTAATGAACATGATTTCATGTCTAGATCACATAACTATAATCATAATTCTAATAACAACTATAGATCAAATAATAATAATCATAATTCTCAACATCATAATAGTAATTCTCGGCATAACAATGGTCATAATAATGGTTATCATAATAATAGACCCCATTGTACTTGTTGTGGGAAAGATGGTCATGTATCTAACAATTTTTTTAAGAAACAAAATCATGAGAATTCTTTTACTCCTAATAATCAAAAGTCTCATAATAATAACTCTCGTCAAGATTTTTTTGTCTATTATGGGATGTCTAATCCTCATTATGATAATTCTGGTATTTGGAATAAACCATATGATGATGGCTATTCTTGGGATAACCCCCTAGATTACTATCTTCCCCAAGAAACAAACTTAATACAAAGTAATAATATTGTCTCTTCATGTGATGCATTCAAGCTTGATGATTCTTCTTATGCATATTCTTATTTTGATGATATTTTAGAATAAGAAGAGGACATTATTTCTACCTCTCTTAATGTTAATTTTCCTTCTTTTGAATCTCTTAGTGGAGATGTGTGTATTGCTCAAAATGATCTTCATGATTTCTCTGAATGTAGTACTAATCCTATTGTTGTTATGGAGGACACTAATGGTGAATATACTGGTGATAGTGGTGATGATAATAGCTCTACCCCTCTTGATGATGATTCAATTACAATTTTTTTTTATGCAACTGATGATTGCATTATTGATTCAATGACTGATTCCTTTGATGATTCACAGTCTGATTTTCCTTTTACAAATTTTACTAATTCAAATCTAGGAGATCCTAATGAGAGAGATCTACTAGTGGTTATTGCCTTATTGCAGGCTTAGGTATAATTTCTTCTGAATGTACCGAATGTACACATGTATCTAAAGAATCTCTAAGGAATCAAAGACAACTTGAAGATTTGGGCCCTTCCCTACAAGAACCTTCACCTTTGTATTATCAAAGTGCTACTTCCTTGGCAAAGAATCACTTCCTAAACAAACAAGTTGAAGAGATGCAAGAGTCTTTCATCTATTGCAAGAGAAATGATCCAACTATCGGCATCTTCATGAAGACTCTTTCTAAAGAGATATTTCAAAATCATTATAAAAATTTGGCCGTGATACCTATTGATCTAATCTCCCCAAGTAAAGATTAAAGGGGGTTGTTAGAAATTAATCTTTCCTAAATTGTAATTTTTCCTCTAGTCCAAGTGGGAGAACATGTCATATTTTTGTATTTTCTTTAATAAGGAAATTAGATATTCCTCCTTAAGAGGATTCTCACACTTGGCACACACTTAATGTGAATGTGGCATTCATAGAACATAAGAGTTACATGATAACTCTTTCACTCATCTCTATTTAAGAGATGTCTCTACACACTCTTCTTGAAGTTTTTCACTCAATTTTCTCACATTCTCAAACTTGTTCTCTCAATGTTGTAATGAGCTTCTTGCTCACTTTCTCTCTCCTTCTCTAGGATTTTTTCCCTTATCCATATTATATTCACAAGGGTTTTTTCTTAGTTTTCCACTTTGAAAAACATTGTCTCATTGTGTTGCTCTTGGAGATTCTTGATGATTTTGTTGATAGTTCTTGAAGCATCTTTCATTCATTTGGTTATCGTAAAATACTTCTTTTCTACTCACCCACTTGGATTCTTTCCTAAACTCTTTTCATTTTCTACATATTTCTTACAGAAGTGTTGTCTTCATTATTTGATGAGTTACCTCGGCCCTTAGGAAAATTGCCACATGTGTGTTATATGACATCACCCATTATCAAGTAATTTATTCTCATATGGAAAAAATTTCATCTTATCTCACACAACATTTTATACTGTGGGTCCCATGAAGTGGCCCCACCACCATTGGAACAACCCTAGCCATTGTTATTCAACTGCCCACTTATTCAAAATATAATTTTATCCATTGTAGCTCCTATGAAGACATGAAATCATCACTTGAGCTTGAGCCTTTATTCTTTTGAATAACTTTTCTTTTCCACCACTTGAATCTTCATACTCGACCAACCATATTGCTCAATAATTCATATGAAGCACTCTGCATATATTTCAATTCAGAGAATTTATTTGATTTGATTTATGAGCTTTCAAATTACTTGAAGTGCCCTTTTTTTGTTAAAGCTTGACAAAAAACCTCAGCACCGTGCATTTAAACCTTCAGACGCATGGCATCTTATCGCTAACTCTCTAACTCAAGATCACTATTATTTTTCATCCCACGAGCCAGTGACTAAGCCATACCTTTAGACATGTCGTAGCTTATCATTAATTCTCTAACTCAAGATCACTATTCATTTTCATCCTATGATCTAGCAACCAATCCATACCTTCAGATACATGGCATCTTATTGCTAACTCTGTACTTGACAGCACTTAGCCACTCATGACCTTGTGACCCAGTGACTACAACCATCACTAGCTCTCCACTGTTATCTCTAACTTCCAACCTATCTCGCGACCACAAAATGACTACTGTCATGAGCTCATAACCTCTAATATCTTACTGCATTTTGACCTTGCAACTTTGTGATACTTGTTACTCTCTATCTTGCATCATTGTTTGTCAAGCATCTTTTCACTGCACGAGGTAATGACTAACTATCACTCGCCAGCTCTCATTTTGATATTATAACCACTAATTGAACTCACAACCTGATGAATAACCACTATCACAAGATCTCTATTGTTATCTCTAACTTCTCATTTGACCTGCAACCTAGCAACTGACCACTATCACATGCTCTCCATCATTTTCTACGTCATCATCTACATGTCACATCCTAGGTCATTTTTGTTCTGCCACATCATCATCTAGATGCCATGCCAAGTCCCTGTGGCCGAAAAAAAACTCTTTTCTATCTTTTCCATATCACTGTATGAATGCCTCCCAATTCATGAGTGAACCAAAAGATATTGCTTTTAGTTACTAACTAAGTGATAGCCCTCATATAAAAACATTGAATGAGAACTTCCTAGGGCTAATGTGGGATAAATCCCCCTTATGGATTTTTACTTGTTTGGCTGGTAAAACTTCCTTTCTTGCATGTGACTGAGCTCTTTGATTGATCTCTTACTGAACCAAGAACACTACATTACCTATATGATTAATTCCCTGATATCATGAAACTCAGATCCTTTAGCCTCTCACACCAAACTAGAAGGTTTAACTACAAAATGTAATATTCCTTTGATAGTTCATAACTTATCTTCAAATTCTCCAACCTAATGCCCTCCTGAACTAAAAGGTTTCATGACATGGTGTCATGTCCCTTCGACAGTTTACCATCTTTTTCCTTCAATCTTCAATGAATGAACCTATACCTTCACTTGGAGAAAACAGATTAGAAAAACAATTATATCTCTCTTTTGGTTTCTACATTTTATTCTTTTCCATTGATATAGATTAGATATGTGTCCATTTCCTGAAGATGGGTGCTATATTGTTCATTAATTAGCTTTCCAAATGCCATCATATCCTCCTAATTATAGCCATAGGTGAAAAAATAGGTAACAGTTACAATGAGAATTTTCCTTCCCAGTGCCCTTCTCTTCAAAAATTCTAGATGTGTGATAGAAATTTATGATATAAGATGATCAATAATAGAAATAACCTAAATAATCATCAAAAATATAGGGGAAATTATTTAATATTTCCTCTACAACTCAAGAGTTTAAGAAATTTACAATAGGGAAAAATTTGTGACTAGTTGTTTGCATGCTGCCAATATGAAAAAATCATTTTCCTATTCTGAAGGTGTAATTTGTTCACTCATTTTCCAATTTTAATTTTCATATGCTATTAGATATTTTTTCTTGTCAATATTTATTTCATTCTACCTTATATATAATGTAGCCTTTCAAGAAATCTGAACATTTTTTTGAATTAGGTGTATGGCCCGAGTCTCCAAGATTTAGTAATCATTTGATGCCTCCCGTCCCTTCCCGTTGGAATGGAGAATGTTGAAATCCAAAGTAAATTAATATATGTGAGAAATTTTCCTATATAGTTGTGTAGGAAACTTATTGGTTCCAGGAACTATTTGAATTAATTGGAGGCTGAGAAAGGAGAAATATTGAATATGATAACTGTAGAGGATTCCATAGAGTTTAGATCAGGAAGAAATACCATGGGGCACAAAAGCCATATTTCTTCTACTTCACTTGGAAGATATTTGAGAAATATAAACTATAATGGTTTAACAGTAGGTTGTGCATGAGACATTGCACCTTTGGCTAGAATTATTGTATACAAAACTTGTTGGTAGTCAGAATGTTTAAAAGAACATCTCACTGATCTTTCTCAACACAAATCACATAACAAGATAGGAGTGTTGTGTTCAATCTTGTCTATGCTTTATATAATTATCTTGATCAATTGATTCGGTATGGACTTACCCTTTTTACAATGTTTTTCTTTCTTCTCAACTCTCAAGTTATGGACATTGAATTGTTTACAAATGTTTTAATCTCATAACATATTGGATCGAAAAAAATGTCCATGGCTATTTGATTATAGACCTCATGCACCAATTCCATTAGATGGAACCTAATCTCTATTCTTGTTAGCCTTTGAAAAAAAATGTGCTTCATGTTGTAGAATTATGGTACAGTTTACAAATTTTGTGACATTTTAAAAGGAAAGAATGAATATCTTATTGAAGTTGAATAAATACACTTTCTTTACCTTATAAGTTATGCCTAAAAATGTCATGTATTTTGAAAGGGGAAATTCTTAATTCCACATAGATTAATAATTCACTTGGGCTTTTATTAGTAGTATATGCACATGTAAAATACTTTACTCCATTACAATCAAGCTATCTCATTATAAGAGAAAGGTCCACTGTAGAAGATGCTTATATTTTCTTAGGTTATTCAATTCACTGTGATTTGTTAATCAAGACTAATTTTCTGGAATTTGTTGGTGTTGAGTGCAATTTTTGTCTAAACGACTCCTTAGATAAGTCTAAAGTAGCAGGGAAGATGCTAGTTAGCTTGCATCCAGGGGCTTCTTTAGAAACAAGGGTATAAAAGATTCAAATAGTACAAGCATCAAGAGGAGTGGGAATGATTCTAATTGATGAGATTTGGGGGAGAACCTTGCCATTCCTTTTTTATCCCTAGTGCAATTATTGGGGACAAAATAGATGCTTCTATTCTCAATCTTATCAACTATACCAGGTGTATTTTCTTGACTTATAGCTTTGTAAAATTGCCAATCCTTCAAAGATAAATATTTTATCTATTTTGAAAAAAAAATAGTTTGTATTAATGTAAGAAACATTTAAAATTAAAGTACATAATATAATGTCTTACCATACTAAAAGAAATGTTTTGCATTTAAATTATAGAATTTGATGTTTCTTTACATTATAGAGAGGAGAGCATCTAACTACTTTTACAGTATCAAAGTATAAATAATAATTCAATATTTTTGTGATGTCTAGGAATGTAAATCGGATAGAGCCAACAAAATGGTCAATCATCTAGAGGATTTTCTTTCTAAAACCAAATCAGGAGTAAAGTATGGTAAGTTAACTACATGTATTTTTTCAATAGCTAAATTTGGAGTTTGAGCCTACTATTTCTAAAATCAGTTGATCCCATCCATGTAGAGAGCTATGAACTCCCATTCGTGCATTATTTTTCATACATAGACCAACTAAGTTTGGAAGGAAACATATTTTTAATTTATAGTGTGTATATGAATCTAAAATATTAATTATTTGGCCATGTTCCCTTTTTTAAAGAAAGTTTTGTCTAAAACATGTAGATATATATGTCTGTCCAAAATTTGTTCAACAACTTTCATTAATCTTGGTAAAAATGGATGTGGAATGCTTTCATGGATATCCATACCTTGTTCTCGAGATTCCATTTTGGCACAAGCAAGGAGGATGTTGGAAAACATGGTATAATTTGGCTTTACACGTGCTAATTACATTTTCTTGAAAGTTTTTAAAGACATTTTTCAAAAAAATACATTGTGTTCATGTCTTGTAATCATTCCATTCCATGTGACCACATTTATTTGAGGCAATCCATCAAGTAGTTCATGTGACTTGTCAATGGTTCCACATTTTGCATACATATCTAACAGAGTAGTTTCAACTACAACATCTAACAAAATTTCCACATTCTTTATGCTTTGATGGATGCTTACGCCCTGTTTCAAATATCCCATTTTGGCATAGGTAGTGAGGATGATAGAAAAGGTTATGGAATTTGGCTCTACACATGCTAATGGCATTTCCTTGAAAATTTCTAAGGCTTCATCAATATATTTATTTTGGACATCGTTACTTACTATGCATGTCATTACTTCTAATCATCACAATGCTCACTCTTCCTTCATTATTGCTTACAACTATATGACACATCCACTGTTTATCATTCCTTGGAATCCTTCCTTGAAATGTAATTTTTCCCTTGCCTACATCATTCAACAAAATAAATAAGATGTTACCTGAGCTTTATTCCTTCTCCATTTGATGGATCTTTGTTCTTATAACCCAATCATATATTTCTATCATCATGACAATGGTACACTATGTGTTTGTTATTTTCTTTGTAATAGAAACTTTCACTAATATTATGGTTTTTATGAAAGCTTTCCACTATACTAGAATATATATATTGCTTTATCTCTTCTCTTTACCATAGTGCTTTACATCTTTGTGTCACTGTGCCTCTATCCTAAATATTTATCATTCCTCATCATTTCCATGAAACACACGTGCTTTTCTTTTATGTTTCTAGACATTCATGAAGATCAATGACTTACATGCATGCCCTTTATCATGAAAAATCCTCCTTTTTTTTTTTTCTCCATAACATATGACTATCCTTTGTTGTTCATGACAGTGTAGTTCATTTCTCATGCTCTAAGGATGGCATTCCCTAGATACTCTAAAATAGTAAAATATTGGATGTTTCCCTTCACTCCATTCATTACACTTCTCATGCATATTCATATTTTAATATGTCTATCTAATGATTTCATTTTCTCACTACTTTTTGGCTTATATTACAATTGTTCACTTTATGGAAAACATTTAAAAGCCACTCTATCCCTTGAAATCTATCCCTTCCCAATTTGCTATGGATTCTAGCAACGAATAATATGTCTCTTTAAAGGTAACAAAACATATAAAAAGAGGATTGCTTCATTGTTTCAAGACATTTTCAAACCCCTCCTCTTTAAATAAAATCTTAGTAGAATCTATTAACAATGATGAATAAAGACCCCCATGGTTTGAAACACTTAGCTTATCAAGAGACTTAAAAGAATGATAGAGGAAGACCTTATTGTAGAGTAAGGTTTATGAAAAGCATGAAGCCCTACCCCTAAGAAGTAGAATCCCCTTGAAATATGTTCTTCTTATTTATTTTTTGTTCTTTTCTCCACAACATTAATGTGATTTTCTTATTCCCTTTGATCTCTGTATTATGACCGTTAAAATAGTCTCACACCTCTTTGTCTTTCACATTAATTTTCTCTTCTTAAACATGTATACACTTTTGTTCATGGATTAATTGTTGTCATCATATGAAATCCCACTATTCATTGATGATTTGCTTCTATACCATTAAAATATATAATACCCTTCAACGAAAAATAGTTCCTTGCCTTAATTCAATTTATTGAAGATTTGTTTCTATACCATTGAAATTTGATACTATTAAATGTTGAATGATTTGTTAGAATAACTAAGGGGGGAGTGGGGTGAATCAGTGGCCTAAAAAATTAATCCAATAATTCAACCAAAACTTTATACCACAAATATAAAACCTATAGTTATCTTTAGTCCTACAAGATGTATGCCTTGTGTGAATCTAACATATATATATATATATACTGCTCGGTGAATATGCTATTTATCCTTTTCTTAAGCTTTACCGAATATCAGTAAATAACTTAGTGTTTACCGATCAATCCTGCTTTGGTAATGCATAAAGCAAAAAATCAAAGCAATGAACCATCATTTGACAAATGGATTTTTAGCATCGAAACCCTGTTAAGGTAAAAATCACTTGGGACCGGTAAGCCAAAATTTTCACTCTTCTAAAGTGAGCTCGGTGAAGAGCCAACCCTATTAAATGTTACAAACACATTGTTAAGTGCGACCTTGTTAGAGGATTTAAAACTAATAGTTTATCACTTGACCTAGCATTCACTATGCTATCAACATGAAAACCTTTTGATACTCCTTGGGATGTATCTCAACATATTAAGGATGGTTATATCCCACTCTATTAAGAGATTTTCTAAATCAATGGTTAAACTGAAATAGTAAATGATCTGTTCATTAATATAACTAAATTTTGCAGATGTTCGAATCTATTGTAAATCCATAATATCTCTCTGATCAATGTTCTCTTCAATTCCTTTGCTCCCCTTCTTTTTCTTTCTGCTCGGTGAATGTTGTTTTCTTCTCTGTTGCTCGGTGTCTACAGAATTCTTAGCTCTGTCCTTCAGCCTGTATCATCAGATCTGCATGAAGACTTCTATCTTCACTAGAATTCTCTTTAGCATTCCTTCTTTCATAATGAATTACTTGTCTCTTTATATAGACATGATTTCACTGTTCTTCATGTCCTTTGTGTTTTCTTCATTGATCACTTCTTTATCTATAAAGCTCACCATATTTTCTTTAGTTTTATTCCGTAAATATCTCCTTGTTTTCTAGAATAAAACATGCTTTAAATCACCTAATTATCTTTAAATTTTAACTGATTGATGAAAACAAAGCAAACAATCAGCTAACTGTAAATATAGCTCATGTCAGCTAAGTTGTTTTGTCATTTCCTGACTTCAGTTCCTATCGGTCAACACTTCAGTTGTTCTTGGTGACTACTACAGATAGCTCGAGCATCAACTTCAATTTTTTTTGGTGACAATTGTAGCTATCTTGATAATGCTTACTCGGGTATCACTTTCTTGGGTAACACTTTCCGTCGTTTAACACTATGAAATTCTTTGCTCGGGGTTCATTGTTCATCGGGGTTTACTATCACTCGGTGTATATGATTACCGACGACAAAAAATTTGTCTCTTTATATTTTTAAGTGTTGTGACAATATGTGTATGATAAATCATACTATATCAAGTTGACATCAATGAAAATACAACACATTAACTGATTTAATGTCTTGCATTTACTTTTTGCATCTTGATGATTATCAACTTTTTCATCTTCAAACATTAAATCAGTTATAGTTCATCAATCTCTCCCTTTGGCATTGATGGAAACATACTAATAACAATATGAAATCTATCAGTTGTATTTCATCAATCTCTCCCAAAATTATTGTTCTATAACCAATTCAAATATCTGTCTCTCAGTAAGCTCTTCTAGCTTAGGTTTGATTCTTGTAGAGTACTTTATTTCTTTATTCCCTTTAATGGATAGATGTAACAACTTTTGATTTTGTCTCTCCCTTTTGTTGTAGAATCTCTTCTCCCTTTTCTGGATAGATATGCAGTGTTAACTTTTCCAATTCTCTCCCTTAGATGGATGTTTCTTTAAATATTTCTTTGATGTTTTCTCTCCCTTTGGATGATCATGATAGATATTTCATATGGATATATTCATTGAGTACATCTCTCCCTTTGACAACAATGCCAAACAAAAATATATCTCTTTTTCTCTAATACATTCCTTGAATTTCCTCTCCATCAGCAATTTAGCTTTGTAGTAGCCAACAATTTCTCTGGCATTCGGTGTAGATAAGTACCTTTCTATGTAATGATATATCATTGCATTCCATCTCTAATATTGCATCAACATGAATGATCTTCTGATAATGTATAGGCTGATGCAACCTCCTAGTTAGCTTAGTGACCAGTTGACAAGGGTCGGACCCCTAGTCTCTTCCTTAGGTTCTCAAATGTATCTTTTGGCATTGGCTTTGTAAATATGTCTGCTAATTTTTCTTTGGATTGAACATATTCTAGTATCATTTCTTTCTCTTGTACTTGTTCCCTTAAGTAATGATACTTGATAGAAATATGCTTTATCTTAGAATGCATGATAGGGTTCTTTGAACTATTTATTGCACTTGTATTATCACAATAGATAATCACTGGTTTAATAATTTTCATATTCATACCTTCTATTAATTTTTTGATCCAAGAAATGTTAGAGCAATTTGTAGCAGTAGCCACACATTCTTCTTCTACAGTGGATTGTGAGATGCATCCTTTCTTTTTACTTATTCATGTGACAAGTTTGTCACCCATAAAGAATGTTCCTCATGTTGTTCTCTTTCTATCATCCATGTTTCCAGCCCAATCAACATTTGTATAAACTTGAAGCTCAAATTTTCCTTCTCTTTTATACCATGGACCATAGTCTTCAGTATTCTTTATATATCTCAGAATTCTTTTGACAGCAGTCATGTCTGATTCCTTGGGTTTAGTAGAGAATCTTGCGACTATTCCAACTGCATGTGCTATATCTGGTCTAGTATGTAAGACATACATGAGTTTTCCAATCATAAATCTATATAGGGTCTAATTTATCTCAGTTGACTTGTCTTCCTTTGTTATTTAGCATTTGGTTTCCATGGGTGTTCCAACTGGCTTGGAGTCCTCCATTTTGAATATCTTGAGAACTTCTTTGATGTATTTGGATTGTGTGATGTAGATGCCTGCATCCTATTGAAGAACCTGTAGACCAAGAAATAATTTGATCTCCCCAAACATTGACATCTCAAACTCTTTGTTCATTTCATCAAAAAATGTTTTGGATAACATATCTTTACCTCCAAATATGATATCATCAACAAATATCTTAGCAATCAGAATGTTATCATCAGTATCTTCTTTTAAATACAGATTACTGTTATCACTTGTTCTTACAAATCTACTACTTATGAGATAAGAGTGAAGTCTTTCATACCATGCTCCCGGTGCTTGTTTCAATCCATACAAGGCTTTGTGTAGTCTACAAACCATGTTCCTCTTGTTAGGATCAACAAACCCTTCTGGTTGTTCAATGTATACTTCTTCTTCTAGTATTGCATTTAGGAATGCAGATTTGACATCCATTTGGTATAATTTGAATCCTTTTTAAGAAGTAAAAGCAAGTAGAATTCTTACTACTTCTAGTCTAGCAATGGGTGCAAAGGTTTCTCCATAATCAATACCTTCTTCTTGTGCATACCCTTTGCATACTAATCTTGCTTTGTTCCTTGTGACTTCTCCATTCGCATTCAGCTTGTTTCTGAATATCCATTTGGTACCAATGACATTTTTGTCATTCAATCTAGGTACTGATGTCCATGTATTTTTTTTCTCAATCTGTTCTATCTCTTCATTCATAGCATTGACCCATTCATGATTTTCAAGTGCAGTATTGATAGACTTAGGCTCAAAATCTCAAATCAAACATCTAGTGTTCAGTGACTCACTTCTTGTTCTCATTCTACCCTTTTTTTCTCCTATGATCTAGTTATGTGGATGGTGTCTTCTGACATACTTGGAAAGTACCAGTTTAGATATGTTTTCATCATTCTGATTATCATCTTGACCTTCATTTTGATCTTCATCGCTTGGTACATCATTGTGAGCAATTTCCTTATTTTCGGTGTGTGCAGCCTATTTCTCAGGTGCATTGTTCTGTCGCTCGGTAGCGATACACTATTTCTTGGGAAGAGTGTTAGGTTCTTCACTATAGACAAATATGTTGTAGTCTTTTGGTTCCTTTATACTTTCCTCATCATTTTTCTCAGCAAATTCATCCACTTTGATATTTGCACTTTCAATAATTTTGTTAGGGGATTTTTTAATACATTTATAAGCCTTGCTCTTGGTAGAATATCCTATAAATATTACCTCATCCTTTGGATTCAAGCTTTCCATTTCTATCATCTTTCAATATATAAAATTGACTTCCAAAAATTCTAAAGTAACTTACATTTGGTGTGTATCCATACCATAGCTCATAAGGTGTTTTATTGGTGTCTTTCTTCAGTTGAACTCGGTTTAATGTATAGACAACGGTACTCATAGCTTCTCTCCAAAAATTTTGTGTGATTCCTTTCTCAATCATCAGTGTTCTGGCACAATCAACAATAGATCTATTCCTTCTTTCAACAATCTTATTTTTCTGTGGTGTTCTTGGTGTAGAAACCTATCTTTTTATTCCATGCTCATTACAAAAGTTAGCGACTTCATCAGAAATAAATTCTCCTCCTCTATCTGACCTTAGACATTTCAGTTCCTTTCCACTTTGTTTTTCAACTATAGCTTTATACCATTTAAACATCTTAAATTCTTCTGATTTCTCTTTTAAGAACATAATAGTCATTGAATTCTAGAATAATAATCAATAAAGAGAATGAAGTATCTATCACCATAATGGCTCTTTGTTCTCATTGGTCCACATAGGTCAGTATGGACTAATTCTAGAATAGCATTAAATGTGTAGGTTTTTCTCTTGAAATTATACTTTGTCATTTTACCTTTTATATAATTTTTACACATGACATGGTCGGGTTTTGACATGCTCGGTAAGCCTCTTACTTTTCTTTTATTTCTTATCCTAACCATGTTGTCAAAGTTCACATGACATAACCTTTTATGCCAAAACCATATGTATTCATTTCTATCTAATAAACAAGTGGTCTTAATATCATCAAGATAGAATAGGCTACCTTTTGTTTGTTCACCAGTACCGATCAACCTTCCTGATTCATTAAAGTCCTTTTCCTTTTTGTTCTCAAATGTAACTCAGTGTCCTATGTTATTTAGTTGTGAAACACTCAATAGATTATTGTTAAGTACTTTCACCCAATATGTATTTTCACATCTGATCAAATTATTCAACATTATGGTTCATTTACCCTCAACTGGACAAGGTGAGTCATTACCCGTTCTTACTGATCCACCACTATAATATTCAAAAGTTTCAAAATTTTCCTTATCTCCAGTCATGTGGTGAGTACAACCACTATCAATAATCTAGAAATAATTTTTAATAACCTTAGATATGAGTTCAGTTTCAACATGCCTTTCTTCTTCATCTGAATCATCCTTCATAGCAACAAATACCACCTCAATAGCTTCATCAAATTCGGTGTCAGTATTTTCATCTTTTTTCTTAGCTAGGTAATAAGCTTTCTTCCCTTTGTCCTTTTAGTCTCGGTTATCTCTTTTGTCATATTTTTGGTTGCTTCATTAATCTCGGTCATCACCTCTATCAAAATTCTTTTCATAATATCTTTCATTGTTTCTATCTTCTTTTCTTTTGTTAGGGCATCTAGCAGCAAAGTGTCCAATTTATTTACAATTAAAACATACCAATGGTAATTTACCTTTGTATCTACCTTTTCTTCCCTAAAATCTTCTAGCCATTAGTGTTTCAATCTCATCAATTTCATCAAGTTCTTGTTCATCACTATCACTTTCACTATCATTTCTCATAGTGTGTTTATGACTTGATTTACTTATTTTCAAAGAAGATTTGAATGTAGGCTCAATAGCTGGTAAGACACTGTTGTCAAAGTTATTCATCTCAAATGAAATAATTCTACCAATCAAACTATCTAGAGTAACATTGTTATTTTCTACTGCTCTCATTTCTTGTATAAAAGATACTCTAATAGCATAAATAGGCAGTAAGGTTCTTAGAATTTTACTTACCACTGTTTCTTCTTCAAGTACACCTCCTACTCCTTGGGTAGCATTAAAAACCTCTTTGATTCTATAGCTGTACTGAGTGATGTTTTCTCCTTCTTTCATTCTGAGGTCATCAAACTTTCCTCTTAGGCTTTCTGCCTTAGCTCTCGACACATTTTTATCTCCTCCATGTACTAACTTGTTTGGCCCACATTTTATTTGCAGTGGTGCATGATTTGACATCTTCAAATTCAACATCAGAGAGTGAGGAAGAAATTTCTATCATCATAGAATTGTGTTCATGCTTTTCTCTCAATTGATCAACTGTCAAAGGTCTAGTAGGTAACACAAATTTAGTATCCAAGCACTGTGTGACATCATTTCCAATACCTGATAGGTGGAGTCTTATCCTTCTTTTCCATGATGCAAAGTTGTCCTTGTTCAACTTAGGCACATCCCTTTTCCTCATCTTATGATCTTTAGCTTGCATCTTAAAACTCCCTTCCAAGCACACAAGCTCTGATACCAATTGTTAGAATAGCTGAGACAGGGGGTGAATCAGTGACCTCAAAAATTAATCCAATTATTCAACCAAAAAATTATACCAAAAATGTAAAACATTTAGTTATCTTCAGTCCTACAAGATGTATTCCTCGTGTGAATCTAACATATATATACTTCTCGCTGAATATACTATTTATCATTTTCTTAAGCTTTACTGAATATCAGTAAATAACTTAGTGTTTACCGATAAATCCTGTTTTAGTAATGTGTAAAGCAAAGAAACAAAGAAATGAACCATATACACATTTGACACATGGATTTTTAATGTGGAAACCCTATTAAGGGAAAACCCACTTGGAATCGGTAACCCAAAATTTTCACTCTTCTGAAGTGATCTCGGTGAAGAGCCAACCCTGTTAAAGGTTACAAATACACTGTTAAGTGCAACCTTGTTAAAGGATTTAAAAATAACAATTTATCACTTGACCTAGAATTCACTATTTGTCATCATAAAAACACTTATTCGATTCTGTATGCTTACCGAGCTCATCACTCAGTTCACAGCTTATACCGAGCATTCAGTAATCACATTGTAAAGCTCAGCGGTTAAACAGTTCATACCGAGCAGAATAGTGGTCACCGAGCATATGAACAGTTCAGCAGTGTTTACCGAGAAGAGCAACATGTACTGAGCAGACGGTAGTCACTGAGCTTCACCGTAACTACCGAGCCATCAGTTGAAGCCAACCGAGAAGTCAGTTACTACCGAGTCGCCAGTGGTTACCGAGTGACACTATAGCTACCGAGTCACCAGCGGCTACCGAGTTCCAAGCTA
>MU227659.1:1896155-1978842 GCA_018584345.1 Thuja plicata
GCCGACTTAGAAATAAGCTTATCTTATTTTATTTATTTGTATATGGCCGACCTTGTAAATTGTAATTATGGGAACGATATATATATGTAATGTATTATACCATTTAAAGTGTGAAAGTGTGGAAGTGAGAAATAAGAGAAATCAGCAGAGACTGCTATAAGGCAGCAGAGCAGAGCATTTTCGTAAAGGAGAAGAATAGCCATATCTATCACAGAAGGTGATCAGTACTCAAAGGATCTTATCAGCAATAAATTTTTCAGTCAAGATCTACTGTTTCATCCTAACAGTTGAATCAATTTGTAAATCCTTTAACAGGGTAGACTTAACAGTCTTTCACAAATCTCCTAACAGAGTGCATACTTCATTGTATGTTTGTAAATCCTCTAACAAGGTGGACTTAGCAGTCCAAATTGCTTCTAACAGGGCAGATCATCAGAAGTGATCCTTGTAAGCCTTAACCGGCCAACTTTATACTGCAGTACCAAATTTTTGTGGGTACCATCCCCACCCCAGTTTTACTTTCTATTTAGAAGGTTTCTGGGTCACCAAATCTTTGTGTTATGTGTTATGAATGATTATATTTTCATGCTTACAGTAGATTAGATGAATGAATGGTCAAAGTATATACATATGCAGAAATTTTTTAAAGTTTTCAGAGTTACTGATTCACCCCTCCCCTCTCAGTAACTTGGTTAGTCTTGAATATTTCCAACATTTGACACATGGATTTTTAATGTGGAAACCCTATTAAGGGAAAACCCACTTGGGATCGGTAACCCAAAATTTTCACTCTTCTGAAGTGATCTTGGTGAAGAGCCAACCCTGTTAAAGGTTACAAATACACTGTTAAGTGCAACCTTGTTAGAGGATTTAAAAATAACAATTTATCACTTGACCTAGCATTCACTATTTGTCATCATAAAAACCTTTTGATACTCCTTGGGATGTATCTCAATATATTAAGGATGGTTAAATCCCACTCTGTTAAGAGATTTTTTGAATTAGTGGTTAAACTGAAACAGTAAATGATCTGTTGATTAATACAACTAAACTTTGTAGATTTTCAGATCTATTGTAAGTCCATAATACCTCTCTGATCAATGTTCTCTTCAATTCCTTTTCTCCCCTTCTTTTTCTTTCTACTTGGTGAATGTTGTTTGCTTCTCTGTTTCTCGGTGTCTACAAAGTTCTTGGCTCTGTCCTTCATCCTATATAATCGGATCTACATGAAGACTTCTATCTTCACCAAAATTCTCTTCAGCCCTCCTTCTTTCATAATTAATTATTCATCTCTTTATATAGACATGATTTCACTATTCTTCATGTCCTTCTTGTTTTCTTCATTGATCAATTCTTGATCCATTAAGCTCGCCATGCTTGCTTTAGTTTTCTTCCATAAATCTCTCCTTGTTTTCTAGAATAAAACATGCTTTAAATATCCTTCTTATCTTTAGCTTTTAACTAATCGATGAAAACAATCAGTTAACTCTAAATATAGCTCCTTCCAGCTAAGTTGTTTTGTCATTTCCTAACTTCAGTTCCCATCGGTAAACACTTCAATTGTGCTCGGTGACTACTGCAGATAGCTCGGGCATCAACTTTAGTTCTGTTCAGTGACAACTACAGTTAACTCGGTAATGCTTTCTCAGGTATCACTTTCTTGGGTAACACTATTCATCGATTAACACTATGAACTTATGTGCTTGGGGTTTACTTTATGTCGGGGTTTACTGTCACTCGGTGTATATGATTATCGATGACAAAAAAATTTGTCTCTTCAGATCTTTAAGTGTTGTGACAATATGTGTATGAGAAATCATACCATATCAAGTTGACATCAATGACAATACAATACATGAACTGATTTAATGTCTTTCATTTACTTTCTGCAGCTCGGTGATCATCAACTTTTTCATCTTAAAACATTCAATCAGTTATAGTTCATCATGATTTGCTATGTTGTACACATTTTTCTTATTTGTAATGTTAAATATCACAATAATTGTGCATATACATTAAATTAAATGTCAAATCCTTGAAATCGTGTGTCTTCTAATTGGTTTCCAGGTTTACCTTTTTAACCATTTAAATATTAACTTTAGGCTTCCATGTTGAGAATTTACGATGCCAAATTATTGAAGGTTGGAATCGAAAAAACAATTTTATATAATTCTGGTAATTTTTTTGTTTTCTTTGCATCTTTCAGAGTACCAAATTATAGACGTAGAAGAGGATATTTGTAGTTTGAAGAAGCATGAAGGTGGTTGGCTCCTCCATATTAATATTTTGGAAGATGGTGACAAATTGAAGGTGCCCAGTCTTTTGATCTTTAATTTTTTTCCCAGCAATTGTGCTATTTTATTACAATTTTTCAACCTTTAAATTTGAGGAAGACAAAAAAATTGAAGCATTGTTTTATAAGTAAACCTTTACAAAATTAAAAAAGAAAAAATCATGACCAATTCAGTCATAAATATTTATTGATATTTCCCTAAATAATTTTATACCCTAGATATATGTGGTCTATTACTTGTAATTGCTCCATTCCCAATGCATAATAATTGCTCTTTAGGAACTGCTACATGTTCATTATTCATTGTCAAATCTGTTACATGGATTGTTGTTGACCTTTTTTATTTATTGCCAATGTCTTTTCATTTACCACTATGGACTAGATTAATTAATATCGGTCATTTGTTTGCAGAAGTTGTATCAATATATCTCCATCACACCTTTCAACTTTAACAAGTCAAAAATCTCATAACTTAATCATTGTATAATCTTGTTGATTAAGTACTATAGTTAATCATTTTTACTTTATGGTATTATCCTCAATAATGTAGATCACACACTTTACCTTCTGAAAAGAGATTTTTTAGCAGTGCAAACCTGCAAGAGTTGAAGATATGTAGAAGAGTGTACATGAGGATTGTGTGTAGTAAGTAGAATGTGTAGTGCCCCTTCAATTATTTTTCTCTACATAATTTTGGGAGTTTGAGATTGGCAGTGGATGGCATTAACATTTTGTCATTATAATTCAAGTGTACAAGAGCTATAGGTTCGAATCACAATGCAAAATTAGTGTTTATATTGATCACCATGTAGAAAAAGACAAAATTTCTCTTGGTCATCCTACTTACCTTTTGGACAGAGAATACACAGCTTTAAATCCTCTTAAATTTGATCTTATTGAATCCTTCTTGGTCCCGGGTGCTGAAATTGTTCATGTAAGTGTTTTGAATGGATCTTATAGAGTTATTCTAAATAGTTCATGGAAATTGACTAATGAATCAGATGAAAAACATGACTTAATGTATGTTAATCACAACATAATATTATATAAACCATTATTGAATAGTATTTGATGAAATATAAACTATTAATTTGCATGCCTCTGAAGTTTTAAAGGTATTATGAGACCTGTTGATGTTATAGATTTTAAAAGAAACATAATATGTTAATTGTTTTTGTTGTTTGTACTTAAATTACGTGATATTATTTTGTATCAACGTTATGGATCACATTTCACCATCTATCATCAAGATGTAAATTGAAAATTAAAAGAGAAAATTTAAGATCTCTGACCAAGTAAATTCAGCATAAAACTAAAGAAATTTCATGTATCTTATCACATAGCCTATTAGTATTAAAAGTATTTGGAATGAACATATATTGTCTCCAAGACAAATAGCCCTTTATATTTTTTGATGCTTCATTTTATTCTAAACAACTTAAAGGTCAATATGGAGAAGTTTATGTTTATGTTCAAACTAGTTAGCATTTATTAGATATAAATTTAGGTCATTTTCCTTGTCAATGAACATGAAAGATGGTCTCGATTCTTGGATGGAGAATTGAGTTCTTTCCTCTGTATTGATCATTTTATTTTGTATCATATATTATACTAGCTTAGACATGAATTCCAAAGAGATTGAGCCTCTAATTTGACTTTTATGTGCCCAAAATCCTGATTTAATTGATATCTCATGGAAGGGATCTTTGGATGATCATACAAGTCTAGTGGAAGCAATCAAGAAGGTGGATGTGGTTATTTGTGCGGTGGGAGGGTCACAACTAATGGATTAGTTAAATATTATCAATGAAATTAAAGAGGCTAGAACCATCAAGTTATGTAATATGTCCCCAAGTTTTGCTCAAAATTTGTGATTTGGTTAGTTAAACTTTGCACAAATAGGAATTCTTAGTTATGTTGTTGACTTAGAAGCAAAAATGAAATACATTTCTTCCCAAACATCTTAGTAAGCTTTGATTTTACCATTTCTTATGGGTAATTTTCCTTCCATATTTTTACCATCTTTGTTTTTTCATGCACAATTTCAGATTTTTTCTGCACGTTTTGTGTTTAGGTGCTTAATATTGATCTATCTAATAGCTTGAGACGAATGGAAATCATGTGTGTCTTATAAAAAAAGGGAAACTTGTAAAACCATGATAAATTATAAAGCACAAAGAGGAAAAGTGGTAAGGAAAATGTTAAGGGAAGTAAGTGGACTCTAATACTCATATTCTCTTTTGCAGGCTTGAATTGAGAGAAAATAATTAACAAAGGGTTAACTAATGTATGCCCACACCAATTTGAGAAACATGTGTTTGTACAGAGTGCCTTGCTAGACATGTATGTAGAATGTGGTAACCTGGAGATTTCAAGTAAAATGTTTGATAAAATTCCTCAATGGATGTGACTTTTTATTCCCAAAACACTCATAATGGAGGGGAAATTGAAGCCCTGCAGCTTTTTCAGCAAATATAAATGGAAGGCTTGAAGCTTCATTGTTGTTCTGCCTAGCTGTCTGAATTTGGAAAATCTGGAAAAAGGGCGTGGATATTCATGAAGAGATAACTAGATGTAGATTTTATTTTGATTTTTTTGTGTAGGCTTCCCTTAAAAACATGTATGTAAAATGTTGCAATTTGGAGAAATCCCACAATTAGCAAACTATAGAGGGAAAAAAGCTATGAAAATTTTATGTATTTCATGAATTTATTTCCAGGAAAAAGAGAAAGGTAATGTTAGGAATAAAATTCCACAAGACAATTAAGAGTGGGGGTGAATTAGTTGTGATATATATTATTAAACTTTAAACTTTATAAACCAAATCATTAAATGTAAATGATAACACAGTAATTGCCAACATCATAACACAATATTTTTTGTCAAGGAAACCTTGTTAAAGGTAAAACCTCCATGGGAATTAACACACATAAATAATGTACTGAGAGTATAGTATCCCTGTTAGAAGATTTAGCCCTGTTAGGAGCTTGTTACAACATTATAGTACATAGTCCTTATTAGGAGACAGACCCTATTAGGAGTCAAAACAAATAGTAGGCTCACTGCCAAGGCACACTACCCAAAGAAGGTTAAAGCCACCCTCAATGATTTACAATCCAAACAAGTGTATAAAGAAAATACACAATGCAGTGAACTATATGATAGCAACTGTCTATGCTTGGTCAGTTCCAATGAAGTACTATTCTCATAAAATCTGCTCTACATCCAATAGCCAAAAAATCCTCGTAGCTTTCACTTCTTCTTCTCCCTTTTAATCTATTTCACATATTTTCAAAATAAAATATCACTCATATATACCCTCTTACAATAATTCATTAGGCCGGCCAGTTAAGCTTTCATTATACACAAATAATTAATTAGGTTGGCCAATTAAGGCTTTCCAATATACAAATAATTATTTAACCCCTTGCTAAGATACACATGGTACCTATAACAAGTAAAAATCATTTATAATCCATTAATTATGCTTCCAAATCCACAATCCACGCTCACATTTCATTTTGCATGCTACATGTCTGAAGTCGGCCAACAAATAGGTCTCCTTCAGAATACACGCCACAAATTACGTCACTATTAACCAAACAACAATCAAACTCAACCCATTACATCAAAATATGTCATTTGTCCACCATTAAGCTTGCATCATCTGAAATATCTTCACCAGAAAGATATACCTGAAAAACAGAGACCTCCTCTATCCAGAATCACAGTTAAAGTCCAGAAACTAGTCTTCACCAAATAAACTGTAACATCTGCAATATGAAACATAAAGCCAAGCGAACTTAGGAATAAGGTCAAAATACATCCTTCTACATAAATCCAACTTCAATCATTATGAATCATCTGTACAGCTTCTATACAATTCTGCCAGTCAAGTGGCCAGTCTGTCCTCTCCACAGAAATATATGTTGACATCAGTGACAAAACATGAATATCAATAGCATGATCAGTAACCAAAACTGATATCATCCAAGAATTTCCCCCTTTGGTATTGATGGTAACATATGGGAAAATCTATATGCATCAACCCAAAAGTACTCTCTCTCAATACGATCTTCTCAATTCATCCTCAACACAAATCTCTCAATACAGTAGGGATTTTCACATAGATTCCTTCCCCCTTTGGCTGAAATGTCAAAGGGTGCCATAACTCATCTGTATTCTTATGTAAGGTGTAGATTTTTCAAATCTTCATGTCCATCAACCAGGTGCAAGATCACCCAAATGTAGTCCATAGTGTTCTCATGCGATCACTCCCCCTAAGGAGTAGATCCATACATCAAGGCCAGAGAATGATATAGCTCTGATATCTACTAGATTGATTCACGTTTGCATCATTTTATTACCACTGGGAGGGGACACCACCCCAAGCATGCCTCTAAGATATCTAAAATAATCTTTTGGCAAAAGTTTAGTAAATATATCTGCTATCTGTTCCTTTGTGCTAATATACTCCAGTTTAATCTCTTTATCTGCTACCTTCTCCCTCAAGAAATGATACTTGATAGAAATATGTTTAGTCTTTGAATTCATTATATGATTCTTCGACATATTCACTGTGCTAGTGTTAGCACAATGGATAACCACTAGTTCTTTGAAGATTATTCCAATGTCCTTCAACATTTGTTTCATCCAAACAACTTGTGTACAATTTATTGCAGCAACAACATACTCTGACTCAGTAGTAGATTAAGAAATACAATTCTCCTTCTTGCTCAACCAAGAAACCAATCTTTTTCTAAGAAAAAATGCACCACCACTTGTACTCTTCCTATCATCCACATTACCTGCCCAATCAACATCAATATAAGCCTGCAAAGTAAAATCTTCTAATTTTTCATACCATAATCCATATTCTATTGTCCCTTTAAAATATCTAAAAATCCTTTTTATAGCAACAAAATGCATCTCTTTAGGATCTTCCTGATATCTAGCCACAATTCCAACTGCATTGGTAATATCTGGTCTAGTGTGAGTTAGATATTATAGACCTCCAATCATTGATCTATACTTTGTCTGAACAAGACTATGAGTCTCATCATTATTAGTCAATTTGTTTCCAGTCACCATAGGTGTCCCAACAGGTTTACAATCTTCCATTTCAAACTTTTTCAACATTTCCTTAAGATACTTGGTCTGAGATATAAAAATTCCATTCTTACTTTGATTAATTTGCAAACCAAGAAAAAATTTCACCTCACCAATCATTGACATCTTGAATTCATTTTCTATTTCTTTAGCAAACTTCTTACTCATCTTATCATTGCCTCCAAAAATGATATCATCAAATAATTCATTAAATGCTTCAAACTTAACTCTAGGAAATACAACCCTCATCAAAGCAGAAATCAGAAAGAATGAAATCATAATAGAAATTACACTGAAACTTTCACCATAGTATGATCTTGTTCATGTAGGACCATACAGATCTGTATGCACCAGATCCAACTTCCCTTTTGCTGAATAAGTTTTGCTTTTGAAAGTTCTTCTAGTCTTCTTCCCCATAACACACTCTCTACACATAGTGTTAGATGGCTTTACAATCTTAGGTAGATCTCTTACTACTTAGCTCATACTTGCCTTCACAATGTTATCAAAATTAACATGACAAAATATTATGTGCCATAACCAACTTTCATCAACCTTCGTAATAAAACAAGAAGCTTCAGATGTGTTCAATTCAAATACATTACCTCTGGATTTAGTACCATATGTGATCAAGTCTCCTGCTTTACTTCTGATAGAGCATTTTTTATCAATAAATTTCAATTGATAACCCTTGTCTACTAACTGTCCAACACTCAACAGATTATTCTTAAGTCCACCAACAAGTAATACATTAACAGTGTTAGTCTTTCCATCCAAAGAAATAGATCAAAATCCAATAATAAGCTTAGGATTATTGTCACCAAATATGACAACACCACCATCATGTCTTTTCAAACTCACAAACTTATTTTTTATCTCCAGTCATATGGTGTGAACAACCACTGCTTATAACACATTCAAATTTCTTTTCAACTTGGGATACTAATGCCTTTTCTTTATGCATAGGTTCATCATCCTTAATAGAAATAAATCCAATTTCATCATAGTCACCATCATCATCATCAAATATACCCTCACTAGTCTAGTAACATTCCTTGTCTTTTGAATACTTAATCTTGGAAAACTTAGGTTTGTGCTTTGGAACTCTTGTAGGACATCTAGATGCAAAATGACCAATCCTGTTACATGAAAAACATTTCAAAGGTAATTTTCCTTCAAACTTTCCCTTACCTCTCTTTTCTCTTCTAGTAATTAGTGCCACAACTTCATCTAGATTTATTTGTTCTTCCTGTATCTATTCTCATTCATCTACATAGGCTCCAAGTTCTTCTCTTAGATCATTACTATTGGTGCTTTCATTTCTAGATAAGTTCTTTTTGTTCTTTTACACAGTTGCCTTGAATGCTTACTCAACTTTAGGTAAAGTGTCTCCCAATTCTACGCTCTCAAATGTAGTTAACTTTCCATCAACATCTCTCTCGTAAAGTTTGGTGTCAAAGGTATAATCTCCTCTATAGCTTGTAATTTGGTTCTATATGCAGGTGTCAAAGATCTGAGTATCTTCGCAATCACTTGTTCCTCACTGTACGTACCTCCAGAGTTTCTCATACCAGTAACCACTTTAGTAATTCTCTATCCATATGCCCTAATGTTCTTATCTTCTCTCATCTTCAATGATTCCATCTTTGTCTTCCAGTTTTGTAACTTTTCCTGCTTAGTAAACTTGTCTCTAATATACAATTCTTCTAATCTTGACCAGATCTCATGTGCAGAATCAAAGTCCTTTACTTCAGTGAATTCTCCTTTTGAAAGTGCACCGATCAAAGATTCCCTTGAAACCATATTACATGAAAATAAATTCTTCTGATCTTCAGTAGCCTTTTCTAATTCATCCTCAATTGTTATATTTTCATTCTTCTTTGTGATCATCCAGTAATCAATTCCCAGACATAGCAAATGTGATCTCATCTTGTTCTGCCAACTGTCAAAGTTTTTAGGATCAAAATTCAGACTATCCTTCATGTAGTAAGTCATCTTAAGGATCACCTCAAGCTGTTAAAATTTCTCTCTAAGGACCACACGCTCTGATACCAATTGTTAGGAATAACAATCCACAAGATAACTGAGAGGGGGGTGAATCAGTTGTGATGTAGATTATTAAACTTTAAACTTTATAAACCAAATATGCAAATGTAAATGATAACACAGTAAATGCCAACACCATAACACAATATTTTATGTCGAGGAAATTTCGTTAAAGGTAAAACTTCGATGGGAATTAACACCCATGAATAATGTACTGAGACTATAGTATCCAGGTGTTAAAATATTTAGCCCTGTTAGGAGCTTGTTACAGTATTATAGTACATAGTCCATGTTAGGATACAGACACTGTTAGGAATCAGAATAA
The DNA here is from genome assembly GCA_018584345.1 of Thuja plicata. NCBI lineage: Eukaryota > Viridiplantae > Streptophyta > Pinopsida > Cupressales > Cupressaceae > Thuja > Thuja plicata. Next base: position 1,905,929 of record MU227659.1, read on the forward strand.
ATATTAGGCTCACTACCAAGGCACACTACCAAAAGAAGGTTAAAGCCACCCTCAAGGATTTACAATCTGAACAAGTGTATAAAGTAAATACACAATCCAGTGAACTGTTTGATAGCAACTGCCTTTGCTTGGTCAGTTCCAATGAAGTACTCTTCTCATAAAATTTGTTCTACATCCAACAGCCAAACAAGCCTCGTAGCTTTCACTACTTCGTTTCCCTTTTAATCTCTATCACATCTTTTCAAAAGAAAAGATCACTCATATATACCCTCTTACAATAATTCATTAGGTCAGCCAGTTAAGCTTTTCTAATACACAAAATATTAATTAGGTCATCCAATTAAGGATTTCCAATATACAAATAATTATTTAACCCCTTGCTAAGATACACACGGTACCTATAACAAGTAAACATCATTTACAATCCATTACTTATGCTTCCAGATCCGCAATCCACGCTCACATTTTATTTTACACGCGCTACATGTCTGAAGTGGGCCAGCAAATAGGTGTCCTTAAGAATACACGCCATAGCTGACGTCACTAGTAACCAAACAACAATTGAACTCAACCGATTACTTCAAAATATGTCATCTATCCACCAGTAATCTTTCATCATCTGAAATATATTTTCCAGAAATATATACCTGAAACACGGAGAACTTCTCTGTCTAGAATCACAGTTAAAGTCCAGAAACCAGTCTTCACCAAATCAACTGTAACATCTGCAATATGAAACATAGAGCCAAGCGACCTTAGGAATAAGGTCAACACACATCCTTCTACATAAATCTAACTTTGATCATTCTGAATCATTCGTACAGTGTCTATACACTTCTTCCAGTCAAGTAGCCAGTCTGTCCTCTCCACAGAAATATATGTTGACATCAGTGACAAAACATGAATATCAATAGCATGATCAGTAACCAAAACTGATATCATCCAATATATAGATCATAGGAAATGGAATTGGACATTTTGGAAGGTGTGTTTATCATACTTATAACTTTAATGGATAACCTGTACAACTTAGAGATTTGGTCACTAAAATAGATTGTGCAAGCTGGTTAACTTGGGTGACTGGAACATAATGTTATTGATTATTGGAGTAACTTGGCTTTATAGATTTAATTCTCTCTATCTTTATAGGAATTTTGAGAGTACTTTTAAAAACTAGATTTACTTAAAGGGGAAGCTTTCACATAGTAAGGAGGATGCTTTCATATTGTGGCGATAGAAAGCATGAGATCTCAAAAAAAAAATGCATAGTGAAATCATTACACCTTGATAAGAGCATTCATATTCCAAACTTCTGTCATATTTGATTTGAATTTGAATTTGGGTTTGATACTTTACCTTTTGTACATAGCATATTTTGTCTAGAGATTCTATATTAACTTTCCATCTTCAGTCATTTATAAGCCTCCATAATAATTTATTTTTCATCTAAGACATTGTTTCAAGAAAGAATGTATGGTTTTTTATCAATGTTTTGGATCATATTCTATAATCTGAGGAGATAGTCAACTCAAAAAATATACAAGTAATTTTAAATATAATATCATGAATAGTCCATGAACTATGGAAAGCTAATAATATGAAATAATTTTCACTTACATCAATATTAGGAAAAATGTAATAGTTGTCCCATCAAACCCCTTAATTAGTCTATGTGATCTGCAGAAGAGTTCAATGTGATACAAATACTAATTTACAAGGTTAAAATTTGATATTGATGAGGTAGTGTCTGTTATGTGGAATCAATGGTTTTTCTAAGAGTTTATTCACTCTCTTGAAGATTAAATTTTCTATTCTTGTTGATGTTTCACTATTCTAAATTTATGATCAATAATTCCATCATTTATGGTTTTTGGATATTGGAAGATTCTTGTTATCACTAAGCATGCCATGTTAGTGGTTGTATAAAATAGAAATGATAGTACGCAATTAGATATTATTCTAGATGTTCTATTATTTCCTTGACAATATTTTGAGAAGTAGGAAATATTTTCTAGATCATGTCAAATTGTGATATTGCTATCATGATCCAATTGTGTAGGTTGTGATATTGCTATTAGAATTCAATTATGTAGGTTGTGTGGGTTGTGATAAATATTCTTTAAAGGGTGCCAGCTCAATGGAAGAGCATGTACTTTACAAGTAGGAGGATGGTGGTTTGATTCTATCATGCCTTAATTTATGACTAAATTAATGAATCAATATATGACTAAAGTAATGGCTAAATATATGAGTGAATTAATGACTAAATATATGACTAAATTAATGACTAAATAAATCATTCTCATGACTAAATTAATAACTAAATTAATGACTAAATCAATGATCAAATCAAAGGTCAAATCAATGACCAAATCAATGACCAAATCAATGACTAAACCACTTATCAAAATAGTGACTAAAGCAATGATCAAAATCAGTAACTAAATTAATGACTAAATCAATGACTAAATCGATGATCGAAATTAGTGACTAAATAAATGACTAAAATTATTTAGTCATAAATTTAGTCGCATTATAAATGACTGCAAATTAACTTCTAATAGTCACATGACTAGGTTTAGTCATTTAAATACAAATTTTTAGTAGTTTTTTTAGTCACATATTTTTGTTTTTGTACTAGTGGATTGAGCCTAATCCTTTAACTAAAATAATCTCATATGGGTGTGGTAGAAACCATTATATTTTAATAAAAATTTGTATTGTATTAAAGACTAAGTATATAGAAATTGAGTTATAGTTGCATGATTAAGCATGTTCCAGTGCTTGATTGTTGCATAGTTTCAGAGTCATAGATAGATCATTCTTATGGTATTCATGGTTATGTTCTCTGAAAAATATTGGATGCTCTATCCTTGGGTGTTTGTAGTGGTCACTCACTCAAATGTGGGTAACTTTAGTCACTTAGATATGTGAAAGTGATTTTCAAGTGTTGATGATTTATTTCAATTATTGACATAGGTTTTGATTGTTGTAAGGACTAGAATTGGATTTTGGATTGCGTACTGACCATTCTAGTCACCAAACTTCCCATCTATCTATTTTGTGACCATTGATCATATTTCACTTATTGTTAATGTTGCATATATTTTTATGATTCAGTGTTAAAATTGATAATTCTCTCTCTTGGGCCTTCTTTTAAATATTATGTTTCCTATTCTAAATGTTGACATTATTGGTCTTAAGCTATGTTAAGTGTTGTTCTCCACCATATTCATTATGAACGCCTGATAGAATATGCAAGGGAGTAAGAAATGGAGAATGTACTATATCTATATGTTGTGTTTATTAGAGTAATATCTAGATAGAAACATCTTCCTTGATGAAATCTTAGTAAATTATTTAAGATGTGTTTAAATTTTTTTTAGATAAATTGTAGACAATATGTTATTGCAGGGGTTTTACATTGATTACAATTATGTTAAAAACTGAAAATCCCATGCTCTTGTAAATGAAAGTGTATGCTTTTGTATAGAAATTGAATGGTTTTGAATGCCTTGCACTTGTTATTTCTAAGCAACCAATAATGGGTTGGATGTGATTTAGTCCCTTGACAATGATTTTTCTTTATTGTGTGGTATTGAGACCATGTTCCCTATTGCTTCGAAGTTAGCCGAGTGTTTTTGGAAGCATTGAAGACATTGAGAGCCATATTATTTGATAGCATGAGGGTGCACATCATGTCATCTTGGATGAAGATTCCTTAATTGCACACATGATTGAGATAGTCTAGGGATGAGAGGTGCACTAGGTAGTTCTTTGGCACATATTATTTATAACTATCTTACTATATTTATGTATATCTATCCCTTTTTTGGCTACCTATTGAGGCCAGTCTTATGGTTGGAAGAGTTCTTTGTGGAAATTTTGAGGTGTTCCTAGCTTAAGGCTAGAAGAATATGGAATTCTTATTGATTAGGAAGGTTGAATTGATGATAAGAAGAGTTCTTTTGAATTTTTTCCAAAATTTTAGGCTTAGGTTAATTTCTTGTCTACCAAAGAAGCAACTTATATGATAGATCATTCTTGGAGTCATAGATAGATCATTCTTATGGTATTCATGGTTATGTTCTCTAAAAAATATTGGATGCTCTATTCTTGGGTGTTGTGTAGTGGTTACTCCCTCAAATGTGGGTAACTTTAGTCACTTAGATATGTGAAAGTGATTTTCAAGTGTTGATGATTTATTTCGATTATTGGCAGAGGTTTTGATTTTTGTAAGGACTAGCATTAAATTTTGGATTGTGTGCTGACCATTCTAGTCACCAAACTTCCCATCTATTTATTTTGTGACCATTGATCATATTTCACTTATTGTTAATGTTGCATATATTTTTATGATTCAGTGTTGAAATTGACAATTCTCTCTCTTGGGTCTTCTTTTAAATATTATGTTGGCTATTCTAAATGTTGACATTATTGGTCTTAAGCTATGTTAAGTGTTGTTCTCCACCATATTCATTATGAATGCCTGATAGAATATGCAAGGGAGTAAGAAATGGATAATGTACTATATCTATATGTTGTGTTTATTAGAGTAATATCTAGATAGAAACATCTTCCTTGATGAAATCTTAGTAAATTATTTAAGATGTGTTTAAATTTTTTTTAGATACATTGTAGACAATATGTTATTGCAGGGGTTTTGCATTGATTACAATTATGTTAAAACTAAAAATCCCATGCTCTTCTGAATGAAAGTGTATGCTTTTGTGTAGAAATTGAATGGTTGTGAATGCCTTGTACTTTTTATTTCTAAGCAACCAATAAAGGGTTGGATGTGAATTAGTCCCTTGACAATGCTTTTTCTTTCTTGTGTGGTATTGAGACCATGTTCCCTATTGCTTCGAAGTTAGCCGAGTATTTTTGGAAGCATTGAAGACATTGAGAGCCATATTATTCGATAGCATGAGGGTGTGCATTATGTCATCTTGGATGAAGATTCCTTAATTGCACATATGATTGAGATAGTCTAGGGATGAGAGGTGCACTAGGTAGTTCTTTGGCACATATTATTTGTAAATATCTTACTATATTTATGTATATCTATCCCTTTTTTGGCTACCTATTGAGGCCAGTCTTATGGTTGGAAGAGTTCTTTGTGGCAGTTTTCAGGTGTTCCTAGCTTAAGGCTAGAAGAATATGGAATTCTTATTGATTAGGAAGGTTGAATTGATGATAAGAAGAGTTCTTTTGAATTTTTTCCAAAATTTTAGGCTTAGGTTAATTTCTTGTCTACCAAAGAAGCAACTCATATGACATTGTCAATTGTTGAATCCAAAAATGTTGCAAAAAAATTATTAACATATCGATATACATGAACTAATGAGAGAAACTCTAGGAATTAAAAATGTGGATATCAAGCTTAAAGAATGATGTTCAAAATAAACATGTTCCATACATGACACTCTTCCATTCATGACTTGTCACATATTGTATTTAATACAAATGTCTAAATCCAAGCTATAGATTTTATAATGAAATCATAAATCATCATTAATATATATATTTAATATGTGAAGCGCGCACACACACACATAATGCAACAAGGTTTAAATCAAAACAGTACTTAGAATCACTACATTACATTTGAAACCAGAAACGGTCAAAATCACACACCTATCCTTCTCTATTATTTAAATGCTTAAACTTCAACATGTTCAGAAAATGTACATCATTTTCCACTAATTAAGATGCACTAATTGATGCTTATATTTAAACATGTTCCCATAATATACAACGGAACTTTCAACTAATTAAGATGCAGTAATTTGATTATTATTATTCATTGCATATATCTACCCTTTTCTATCTTGAAAAGAATCATTTATTGAAAAATAATTCAGCATCAAATTGCAATGGTTAGTCACTTGTCAAATTGATACCTGTCACGAGGATATGATATCCAATGTGGAGTTATGCTTAAATTTATATAATAAAAAAAATTTTAAAAATTCAATGCATTGCCTATTGGTTATCAGTTCAAAGGATGGAGTTTCTTTTAAGAAGAATAAAGCAATAAAAAATATGTTATACTGGCTTGCAACCATTCAAACTTGATTTGGACGTCGTCACCAATCTTTTAGCTTGTCAACTTTCTTGAGTTGTCTTTTGGAGGAAGAAAATGCCAACCCAAAAACCTTAAAAAATTTGAGATGTGAAGGTATTTAATGGCCTTGAAATTGCAAGTGGGCACTTAGATTTATTGCGTCCAAAGTAATGGAGGGGCCCTTTGCAGTTTCATAGGAGAAGTCGGCATTAGGAATGCCATAACGTGGCGCTCATCGCCTGCACTTGAATTCAATGTACTTTTTGGGCTGTAGAGCTTTGATTATGGCCATCACATATAAAGAACAACTCAGAGTTGCAGTAGACATCTGTATCTTCTTTGACAATTCAGTGACAGATAGCTTGTCTGCCTTTATTCTTACTGTGAGAATAACAAATAAAAGCAAAGCACAAGGGCATCCTCCATCAAAATCAAAAGCCAAAAGAAAAAAACATTCCATGTGGGTCTTCAAGATTCCACCTTTTGCTCTTCTTCTCTGCTACATATTGTCTGAATTCTAGTGGATTTAGGGCATTCTGCCTGAAGCTAGTTTAAACTAGTGGATGAATCATAACCTCTGCTACTGTCTCTCTTTTATCAGTTTCCTTTTCCAATCAACAGCTTTTTCTCCATCAAGATAAAATGGGCTCTCTCATTCAATAACCCATTGAAGGTTGAGCAGCTGAACCGAAGCAATCCCTACAGCTAGTTCAAACTAGTTGAAGGACTATTTCTTTCTCTGCTACTAGTTTGCTTGCCATATTTTGCTTCTTTTTCCCAGATCTGTTTAGCAGTTGAGATTGAGTTTTTGAGAGATGGGGAGGGGGAAAATAGAAATAAAGAGGATTGAGAATAGTGTCCACAGGCAGGTGACCTTCTGTAAAAGGAGGGGTGGTCTGATGAAGAAAGCCCATGAACTTTCTGTGTTATGTGATGCTGAGGTGGCTCTCATTGTTTTCTCCAGCAGAGGAAAGCTCTATGAGATGTCCAGTGAGAACAGGTATGTTTAATGCTATCTTACCCATTTCTTTCTTAAACAGATGCATATGGTATCCATAATTATTTTCAAAAACTGTTTTATTGTGGTATTTGCTCTTATTAGGAAGAAATTGTTTCAAATCTCAAATCATCTTTAACCATAGGAATCGAAATCTCTAGATGTGCTGTGCTTACATATTATGTTTCCAAGTTTGATATAGTTAAGATGTGTCCTAAAACTAGAATGCAGTCCTGCACTAACTATAATCTATTAGTAGAAAGCTCCCAATGACTCAGTCTTTCGATCTTAAGAGTTTTATAAAAATGTATTGTTTGGATTAGTAGAAAGCTCTCGATGACAGAGACTATCAATCTTAGAGCGTTATAAAATGTATTTGATCATAGTTCTTTTACACTAAACCTGTATATTAGATAGCTTTTTAAGACCGACCATTTTGAATAAGTGGGTAGCACTCAGTTCAACAAGAGTTAAAATACATTGTATTAGTCCTATTCTCAATGGTAAAGTAGACTGAAGTTTAAGTTTGATTACAAGGCTTTTGATGGCATTTGAACTAATGGGCACCACCCAAAGTTAGATCAATATGTTCATCCCAATAGGTTTGGAGTCTGGAAAGTTTAGTTATGGGACCCACTTTTGTCCCAACATATACTGATCATGATGTAGCTGTTGTTTCGGCCATTTGCCTGAATACAGTGGGTTGTCAGTATTTGTCCTTACTACATAAACATATGATTAAGAAATTCATCCCAAACCAATTATACATTGTCATTTTGTTATGTGCTTTTTTCCATTTTGTATTTTCATAGTATTCGATTTTTTGGAAAAGTTTGCAACAGTGAAACACTTTTTATTTGTGGGTTTATTCTCGTTTTAGAGAAACGACATTATTCAGAAAGCAGTTCATACTAAAATGTAATCTAATCCATCGATCACACCGATAACGAATAAATTGGATAGCCGTATTGTTTTGAGGTTCCTTCTGTCCCATCATAAAGTAAAACCCTAATAATGGCGAGAATGTAACTGTGAGTGACGTCATGCAGAATAGATTCTTGCTAGATTGATAACCCTTTTGATTGAAAACAGTACTGTAAATCTGTTTGATATCTGAAGGGTTGATTGTGTAAAAGAGTTCTTTGTACTACTAAGCTCATGTCAAGAATATTAAACTAAAGAACAGATTGAAAGAATAAAGAACACATTGTTCAAGTCAGCTGCAGGGGAACTGTTTGTCTAGTTCTGCTTGCCTGATAAAGTTGTGGGTTTGTTTTACAATATATCTATAGGTGGTGATGGAATGAAATCCAAAGCTACAGACGGAGAAAGATAGGAGTGGGGATAAGATCCAAAACAAATCACGCACAACATAACTAGAGTTGGTGCTGAGAAAAAAAAATATAGAATTGTGGAAGTAAACAAATTATTCTCTTTTAATCAAGAAAATGATGTTTACCGAAACAATTTTCAGACTAAGATTACAATATGAATAGGTTGGAACTATCTGTTACTGCATTGCACTCTCTTCACTCAACACTGTTGTTGCTACAAATTATACTCTCTTTACACAAGACTCTCTTTTAACGGGTTGCACATTCCTTTTACTGTGCTACCTTTCCCACAAAACTCTCTCTTATATTCAAAATTCCAATCCATCAAGTAAATTAATTATTACTGTCCTCTCTCGTGATTCATGAATAACAATAAATTCTAACAGGTGGGACCGTTTAACTATTAAAAGTATAATATTTAGGTGATTGGTATATTTCTTGATCATGTCATTTATCAAGATTCAAACTCTCAGATGTATGATATAAGAGATAAAATTAAGATTGAATTATGTGAATATTGCTCATCTTTAGCTCTCAATCAAAAAAATGTCAACATAAATTTATTAAGATACCAACTCTTCTTAAAATTTAGGAACATTGACTTTTATTCTCCAACAAAAGAATCTCTTGCATAACAAACATACTTGATATTTAAAATGAAAGAATTGTCACCAACAATCAGCAACATGAAAATGAATCCACCATTGAAATCACTGTCACCAACAATCAACAACATAGAAATGATGTAATAGTCAGCTGTCGATTGCACCAACTTGCATATACATTAGTACACAGATCTTCCCTTGTCAGATTCAAATTCACTTCACATATTGCTTGCATACTTGCATCATACAATCATCACTCTCTTATACCAAGTCATGCCAACAACAAGGTCGGCCTAATCCAATTTTAAATAGGTCACACTGAAGCATTCCTGCAGTGGCAAGGAGTGAAACGTGGACCACCTCACTCAATACAACACAGCTCGCTCATAACAGCATGCCACACCATCACCGAGATCTTTGGAACCAATGGATAGGATTTATACGTTACAATGCAAATACTTGAACCGAAGCACAACGACCACTTTACAGATAGGACCATGCCCAAAAAAGTGAACTACAATATGTTGTAAGATAAATGGGACCAACACCGACACAGCTAAAGATAAATCTCTACAACGCATTATCCAGAGCGCAGTCTACCAGATCACCAAAACATCCAATCCATATCAAAACATAGGATATGTTGACATCAACGACAACCATTAATGACAATAACAATGATAGTATCAACATCACATTCTAACATGGCCAATAGGGCATGAAATGACATCAGGAAGAAAACATGAAAAGTTAAGTTTTTTAACGTGAAAATAGGTAAAATGGGGCTAGAGGGACAAATCTTATTATTGGAAGAATAAAATGTGGATGGTTTATTAGAAAACAAAAAGGATCCCTAATGAACATATATATTGGAAAATATATTTATAGTGGGGAGATACAATTTCAGAATGCATTTGTTGTACTATTTTCAAAGAAAATGACCAAATATTTTCTAAGTCACAAAATGAGTGAATTTATCGTTAAGAAAAAAAAACATCTTTAAAGTGATTAACAAGAAATAAAGGTAGCTATTTTTATTGTATAAGATGATACAAAAAATATTAAGGAAGTTGAAAAATTGATACCATGATAAAGTGTGACTTAAGATTATATATAATGATAGGTGACACTTGTGAATAGGACTTGTCAACAATAATGCATCATTCTATTCAAGATTTGATGGCATATAACAAACTATTAGAGAGTCTTACCATGAAAATCCTATGTAATCTATTTTCTATGAGCCAAATCTTGAGCGAATGAATCAATGAGCCTCAAAATACTCGTATCTTATAGAGTATAAACTAGAAAACCTATCTTATATTGTTTGTGATCAATTTTAATAAAATAATCTCACTAAAAATTATTTCTATTTCTACATTAGAGTTTTGGCAAATCAACAAAATGAAAGAATTTTGAAACACTTTGAGGAAATTTAATGATGAATTAAGGGAATGTAACAATATTAGAATCTAGGGGAAGGCATAACTAAAACGGTAATGACATGACCAATAAAGACATCTAATATCTTGTATGCACATTCAATATCTTATTCTTTTCTTAATGACATGTTCAACAACTTGATACATGAACACACTACTAAGCTATTAAATAAAAAACAAACATAATTAATTACCCAATCATTAACCCTTAGAGGAAGGATAATGGAGGTTATAAAATTAAATAAATTTTGGTATTATAACGACATGTAAATCAACACTTCACGAATAATAAAGAAGGAGAATAAAATAAAACTAGATAAAAGAGAATAAATACTAATACATGCGGGTAGAAACCTTTTAGGTAAAAACAAGATCACACTCCAGAGAATTGAACCAATGTATTAATTTGCAATAAACTATTACAATATACTTGTAGGATCTAGATTGTTTTATTGAGTCTGCATCTTTCTCTTCTGAAAGAAACCCAGTAGCATAACCTTTCAAAGACTAATTTTCCTCAATCCTCTCTTGAAACCACACAAAAGATATACAATGCATAGAGATTTACAAGTTTGAAGATATTTCTAGAGTGAACCAAATGAGTTGGGTGTCCAAATACATGTGGAACATTTTTCAACCACCTCTAAGCATGCAATGAACACTTGTCCAAGCTTTTCTACCCCTTCTTACATGCCTCCAAACTTGGGTGCTTCATTTTTGCTAAAAATGATATGATAGATGTTTTTTTATGTATCTTACAATTATAAAATAATCTATCATAATTGAAACCACTTGAATATAATTGTTTTCTCTTTCAACCTATTATAAACCAATATGGGCACCTATAATATCCATGTTAGATTCTTCTAGCTATCATAGCGATATGCCATACCATATCATACAATAATGAATTACATAAGTTTCTAAGATGTTGACACATGCTATAATGTATCTACTAAAATAATATGCCTACTTTTCATATATGGACAAAATCAAATCCTTTTCATCTTCCATGTACAAATTTCAACCTGAAGACAACTCATTATGTCATATCATACTAAATAAAAATGTATGGAGAGAAAGAAATTATAATTTAGGCTAATTAAATTTAATAATAGAAATGGATAGGATTCAGACACCTTAATTTATAATATCTCCTATTTATAAAATAGCTTATCATGAACAATTTGAACAAGATTTTACTAAAAAGGGCAAAGAAAAGAGACAACATCACAATCATCCATGAAACCACATGAATCTCTACAATGCTCTTGTGCTAAAAAATAAAATCTAAAATTTACACCATATAAAGCAACAAATCCTTTCATCCTCAAACATACTACTTCTGGAAGAAAAAAGAATAAGATGGGGTGAAAGTGCACCAATTCAAAGAAAATATGTATCAAATCCAAGTGATAACAAAGGCTATAAACTATTTTTACAAATCCATAATTCTCACAAGATCTAAAGAAGCTTAAAATTATATCCAACTTCAAACTCATTGCCAAAAGGCAACTATAAAGTAAAAAATATCCTACAAGAATAAGATCAACCATGTTCATGTTCCAAAATTAATTTGAACAACAACCAAAACTAATTGTTTACATCTAATAAAATAAATCACATGACTCATAATAACTTCAATTGTGAGATCCATGTGTCAAAAAATTTCAATGAAGAACATATACATTTAGGAGATTCTACTACATGGATAATGTCAAATGTGAAAATAAAACATGGCATATCAACTCTACCAATGAACATTAATATCAAATATGTGGAAAAAAATTAAACCATGTTGTAATGAAAGAACAATCCCACTGAATCACGCATACAAAAAAAATACATTACATAATCTTTGATAGCATGTTATCATAACTCTCCCAAGTCAATTACAATATGCTTTACCTTAATCAAAATCTCTCTCAAGTCCATCACATTGAACCATGTTTAAGAACTAGCTATAGAAATAAATAGAAAATTTTTAAATCACATCTGAATCATGTCTTTTATCCAACACCTCAAAGTTCTAGGTTGTGTAAAGAAGATCTCCTTCACAACCCCAATCAAAATCCTCAACAAAATACAAACATTTAATCTCTTTAGATTTAAAACAAAATACAAAATCAGATATCTCCATAACAGATGTAAGCTCCTCCATAACAAGAAAAATAAAACTCAAAGTCTTTCCCATATCAGGAAACCAATTAATAAAATCCTTGGAAGTTAGCATAAAACCAATAAAATACCCAAGGAGATAACCATTCTAAATATTCCTCAAATGAACATTGCGGAACTAATAAATATTTCTTAAGAACCATCTCCATGAGAAAACATAAACTTAATACATCTAAAAATAAATTACCTGTGAGACAGACTCGCAGGTGGTAGTGAATTTATTGAATAGATGGAACCTTGTGGATGTGGATTGGCATTTGGCTCTGGTTATTCAACAGATCATTTAGTTATGCAATTCTTTGGAATCTGTGTCTTTTATGCATATCCCTCGGGAGTGGAATGGTGTGGCTGATTGCTTGGCTAAATGGGCTTCTGAGCACACACTGGATTGGAGTATTGTTGATCATAGGATGCTTCCCCTTGATTTATCTCATAAGCTGGCACAACTTGTTGACCAGGATAAAACTCTTTAGTGCTCTTTTTTTCCTCTGTTGTTCTGTGCTCTTTGGTATTCAATAAAAATTTTACCCCTCTTTTAGTTTCAAATTATCCACAAAATAGACCAAGATGCAAGAATGAAAAAAATTCTCTATAAATGGAAAGTCAAAGAACAACCTCTTCTCATGGTTGTCATGAACTCACACCCATATCAAACTAAAATGCTCCTCATACTTTATGCTAAAGCCTCCATAGAGTAATCATCCCAACAACTATCCCATCTAGTTTTGTCAATTGGAAATGGTATTGGCTATTTTTTGAAAATGGACCCAGTTACTACAAATTTTTCTCATACCTCGTATGCATGTATTTTAGTTGACTTTTATCTCTTGAAATATTTTCTTAGGAAGGTTATATTCAAGATTAATGGTGATCATCATTTAACATAATTAGTCAATTATGAAGGAATCCATTTTTGTTGCACAAACTATTTTTCTATGGGTCATTTTCCCTTTTCTTGTCCTCATAATTCATCTTCCTCTACTTGGTGGATGAATTCTCTTCATGATAATCTCACATTTTCCATGTTGATTTATAACATGATACTATTGGCTCAAAACATTCTACAACTTATTTGTTGGACCTTTTATCTTGAAACAATACTTCCTTTGTTGTTACCAAGAGAATGGATATTATTTTTTCTACTATTTAAATTCCTCGTCAAGATTATTTGATTGTTCTAGATGCTCATTTTTATTAGATTCCCATGTATTTATGTTACCATGAATTTGGTTAAGGTGTCATTGCCTTGCCCCTCATCTAAATGATGGATGGTGCAGTTCTAAATATTTCTCCTCTCCCCTTGTCAAAATTTTCTAGTTTTTGTTAATGGCTCTTCTTGGATGGTTGTGCAACACCAAAAGAAGTGTAATAGCATTTTTTATCCTTCTAAAGTTTTGATGTTAGACAAAGTACACTAAGTCAAGATTCAACTTAGTTTTTTCCTAATCTATTTCAACCTTGTTGTTTTTTGGTTGGATTTTTTGTTATGTTGTTTTTAGTTCTACGTAAAAAAATAAGGTCATTTCTAAAACCAAATATCCATGAGTACTAGAAATTGATCAGTCCAATATAAAATCCAAAGAAAGTGACTAATATGCTCAATACTAAGAGAACTAGATAGACCATTATCAAAAGCTCTAAAAAAAAATCAAAAACTACTAATGATATTAAATATCCTCATGGAAAGATCAAATGCTCCAATGGTCGTTCCAGACTACTCTATACATCCAGTGATAAACTCCACAACTCACATTTATTGGAAGGAATGAAAAAATTCCTTCTAATGCCACAAACTAAAACCAAGAACTAAATATAGGCACATCAAACTATATTCATGACAACCCAAGATTCAAAAATAGACACCTGGATCATGGAAAAAAATTGTACACAATAACCACCATATATGAAGGATATATTTTAAAACATGAGACGAAGCTTGATATTAAATCAAGTGTAATCACATGATCAAATCCATAAAGCTCCATCTTATCCATCACATTTTAAATAATTACTAATAAAGTGTTTCTTGCACTTTATAAAAAAAATTGGTGAATATTATTTCCACGTATACCATAGGTTGAGATAAAAAAAATAAAACATACTCCTTTGTTTTGAATATATATTATTTGTGTTGATATTTAAGACACAACTTTTTTGTTGCATATTTTCATTTTATTTTTTAAATAAGAACAATTGTTAACTTATACACATACTCCTATGACATGTATATTTTTTTCTATCCACAAGTTAGGGTTTTTGTTTTTGTAAAATGGTATATCAATATAATTTTTTTTTAATATTGTTTACTATTCTTCCATATTTGTTGAGTGTAATTTTTAAATTTTTATAATAAGTATATTGAGAAAATTACAAAATACATATAATAGAAATATTATTTTAAGGGCTATGATTTTTAAAGAATCCATGTCATGCTGATTTCATTTGATCATGTAAAAGGTGATCTAAAAATGGCTTATCATATTGAAATTCATAGTTTTCAAAAGCTTACTTTGAGGGATATTTTTTATAAAATTTCATGTCATTATGACTTCATTTAATCATTTCAAAAGTAAAATATCTGAATATTATCGTGAAATTATTTCATGTGGCTTCAAAGTAAAGGGTACTATATATACTATTTAAGGGATACACATACAGTACATGTTGAGAAATTTATATACAATGAGTTTAATCTCGATTTCCTCATGTCCCAATATTAGGGTATACTATTGTATGTATATAGTTAAGGTGATGTGTAAATTCCACAAGAAAGATAGAGTTTTGGACCTCTACCTCACATTCTTAATTTCATCGAGTCAATTATAAATAAATAAGAGGTCATCACTGATATAAAATTTTGAATTGAAATTGTAGTTATCAACATGTTTTATAATATATCAAAGACATAGCTATAAGATCATAATGAAGAGACTCAAGAGGAAATTTTTGAAAAATAGAATAAATGTGAGAAATATATCAACATCCTCATTCATTGTATCAGTGTTGTTATCTAGAACCATGCTAAAAAGGATGAAAATTAGGTTGTTAATTTTTTGAATCAACTTCTAATTGAAATGACATTAATGAACTAATACTAGAAAACTATCCTAAGTCAATCAATCAAGGTATAGTAGACATAAGTGATTTTTTGAATGCTAACTATAATTCCTTTAGATTTTTCATTCCTTTTTTTTTTTTTTTTGATGTGTTAGACCTTATAGTATGTTCCCTATATATTCCATGATAGTTAACTTTACTATTATTATTATTAAATTCATTGTTGTCTATACTTTTTTATGGTTTATTAGTCAATAGAAAACCATTATATAAGTTCCTTTCTCAATTAATCAATAGATGCAACAAGTATAGTAAGCCATGCTTTATGATCTCTAGATAGACAATTGTTAATTTGTTGTGTATAAATCTAACATCACATGATATTTTGCATCTTGAATCTAAAGATTTCATTTGATTTAATTATAAATATTTATGATCAACATTAAAACTTCAAAGTTACAATTATTAGTACCATATTATTATAAATATTAAACATTACTATTGAAAACCAGGAAGTATAAATATTATATTTAAAATGACTTTACTATTTGAAACCAAGGAATATAAATATTATATTATTTATGGATAAAAATAGCGTTGAACAAGCCTCCATCCTAGAGCCTATCTGTGGCATAGTCTAGAGTCTACAATTTTAGTGTAGTATGGGATTCTAAACGGGTGGGGTCTCATGGAGTGGGGACTCCTAAAAAATAGAGGTCAAGCTATTAGACAGCTTAAGATTAAATTTAAGGTAGTGGTCCCATGAATTTTGTAGTATAGTTCTGCTTAAAAGTTTAAGCTCCAAAATTCAAGGAAGTTGGTTGTCTCATGAATACATACCTTTGTCTTTTATACTTTGTTTAGTAATAAAAGCAGCTTCAAAAATTATTTTCCCTCCAAAATTAATTTTTAAGAAAAGTCTATACTTAGATGTTTGACAAGTGGCAAATGACATTCCTAAGTTGGTCGAACAATTTCTAGCCCCACCCGATTTTCACCTGCTAAAATATGCAAGACTAAAAGATAAGAGTGCCTATTTCCAAGGAAATGATTCAAAATATTCTTAGCCAATTTATTTTTCTTCATGTGACCTCCTTTATTAATGCCCCACTAGGTAACCCTTGGAAAAAAGGGTTAAATATGCACTTAATAAAAAAAATTAAACATAAAATAAACATAATATTTCAATGTGTATCTCATAATCACAAAATAAGAAAAATTAATATATCATGCTAAGGAAAAACATAACGATCATCATATGATTGCACACAAGAGGAAGACTTTGTGCAAGAACTTCCAAAGGTTCAAGACAACCAAACATACCCTCAGAATGAACAACACACATTCCTGAGATTGCCCTACATGGATCAAGACAACATCCAAAGAACACAAGAGGCTCAGCCATAAAAAAATCATGGCTACACAAAAAGGAGGCTAATCCTAACCTCAAACTCATATAATTACCTTATTTTTTAAGCACAAAGTAAATGTTCACTAACATGGTTAAATATACTTATTAATTACCAATTAACTACAATAATAAATGATAAGACATGCAACAATCCTCAAATGACCGTGCACCAATGAAAGACTAAAGATTACAATCTAATCAGACCACTTGGGAATCACACTGAAAAAAATATGTTGATTCTTAAAATTTGGCTGTCTGAAATTTCCTAAAAACCCTAAAAATCTAGAATCTTTATCTTAACTCATATGAAGCTGAAACCACTCTCAAACATCCTGAAAGTATTACATAAAATTTAACTCAAAGTATAAGAAAGGAAGAAAGGAAGAATATGTAACTTATACTTAAATATTACATTTTATGTACGATCCTAGAGCTGAAATCAAGTTGGCAAGGCCTGAAGGTCATCTAATAACCCTAACAAAACTAGCCTAAAAGCATAAAAATTTAATTCAACTTTAAAATCTTGTTGGAGTACAATATCACTAAAAGGGGGTGTAAAACATTGATATAAAAAAATGTATCAATTTTTAAAGCCAAATTGAACAACTTAAGTGAAATGAAAGGAGATAAAAATATAAAGATAAGACATGCACATCAAATTGTAACACAACATAGGTCCTGAGTGGAAACCCTCTTAAGTAATAAAACTATTCAAAGTGCCTCACTAGATTAATCTGAAATATATTTTTACAACGCCTCACTGGCTGTACAACTTTCTCACTGACAATGTTATCTCACTAATAGTCTTTTTATGCCTTAGATTTACAGTTCTCTACAAATTTCAATACATATAAAGTTAGAAAAATTGATCTTGCATAGTCACTACAACCTTATACAATAAATAGATCATTGAACATAATTGATACTTTGTGTTGAATAGTGCATAATACAAGATTTTAAATTATTATCACCTCAATCAGGTATTTGTGATTAGCATATTTGATTGTGCACAAGTAATAAAATGTATCTCATCAATATCCAAAATATCATCTTTGTCTGTATAACTCAAAATCCTTCACTATTAAATATATATGATATCATAAAACTTATAAACTAATTCAAAACTGATCATAGGAACCGAATAGAGTTGTTTGAGTCGCTCATCAAATAACATATGTATGTTTCTATTCTATGTCATTCAATATGAATTTATACATTTTTGAATGATGATACCTTAATATGTTAAAAAAAAAATCTTTTAACAAATATAATGTCTAAGTTCTGAAAATTAGTAAAAACATATTCTTTATATTCCATCTCTCCATCATTATCCTTATTCAAAATCAATACTATGTTCTCTTCTCAACTAATCACCTCATATCTACTTTTAATATTTTAAGAAAAAATTATTTTCGAACTGAATACCTTAATCACTACTTTCAAAGACTTTAACACATTAGAAACCTCTCATAATAGAACTTTGATCGAAGACTTGTCTTAAACAAACTCTGGTTTAAAAAAAATAAAGATTGACACAAACTCAACCATAATCCACAGTCAGTTTTGACACTAACAAATGATTAAGGTTTAATAATACATAAACAAAAGATTAAAGATTCCCGACATTACCCAAATGATCATTGATATTCATGAAAAGTGAGTATAAAAAACAAGACCGTGGATTTAAAATATCTAATAAGGCCAGAGATGCTCAATAGTCATAGACTAACCATTGACATGTATGAACATCAACATGCATGACTGTAGCACCACATAGAGTAGAACGAGAACTATTTTAAATTACCCAAAACCAAAGAATGAACTAGGTAAATGTTGGGTTAAGGTAACAGTAAATAAAAACTGAGACACATCTTTAACATAATAAATGACAAAGCCCATATAATATTCAACTACAAAAATTTCAACTGACTATATGTATACCAAAGATATAGAATCAACAAACTTGAATTAGAGATTCAAGACTATAACACCCGACATGGGTTTCCGTGTAAAAAAGGAAAAATAACCATGAACTATATCAACACATTGACATGTAAAACCCTTAAAAAATGGAATCATGAACAAAATCTTAAACTTAATAAACAAAATAGGGTAATAGAATGAGAACACCTAGTTGATCGGTTCTATTTAAGGTATCAAATACTAGGCAAGTGCCATAACTCATGGATTGGGCATCCGATCGAGCAACTATCCTCCTTTCTAGAAACTCATTTAATTTATCAACCTAGGGACATGTTACTTGAAAGGATTCAGCAAAGTATATGCACCAACGATTTTAACTCAGACCACGCTATGGCCGCAGGAAACAAATTGCTTTTGAAGGGAAACAATTCTATGGCTGCAGGAAGTAAATTACTTTTGAAAAGAAAATATTTTAAAGGTGTAAAAAATTCTGGAAAGGAAATCCAGAAGTGAAAGTGCTTAAAGGAACACTATAACTTGAAAATATTGGAAAACATAATCATAGTGTTTCAACAACTCTACCTCTTTGGCTGCAGGAAGTTCTGGACTACCCTACGGCTTTTGGCTGCAATAACTGTATGAACACCAGAGTTATAAAACTGAGATGTAGAAAACTTAAACTATATGCAAATAATCCTATCTAACTAACCCAGATTCCTCACCAAGTGGGCCCCCTTGAGTGAGTATCCAAACTCAATTATGCTGAAATATAGATTTAAAAGTTCATTCGCTATTGATCAAAAACGTATTACAAATTTGATTGTAAAGAAAATAGAATGTAAACTATAAATAATAATGCCCTCCTTCTCACGTAGGAGTGGGGCTTTATTTAAATAAAAATATCTAACTGCTATCTAGTCACACCATAAAGATAGGCGGAGCTTTTATTATAACCCTACTAAACATGAAAGGAAACTATAAAATTGGAGATTGAATCGATCCATGAAAGAGGAAGGAAATTTTTTTGACTGCAAATCCAACTTCCCACTCTTCTCTAGATTTCCTCAGAGAATTTATTATGATTCCTGGTCTTTGCTCACTTTCTGTAGCATTGATCATCCCGAATCCATCTGCACTGCGCCTGAGGCTTCCACGTATGCACTTGCTGTAAGATCAGGTCGAGCATCCATAACATGGGCGTGGTCTACCTGGTTAAGGTAATGGTTGCTAATTTGGTGCACTATATTCCAGATGCTAGAGAAATTTATGATAACAGACATCAAGATACACATTCATCATTCATGTTGAAACAACAAATTTATTTCAAAAAGACATAACTAGAATTCCAAAATAAGTAATCTAGTATCTTCATCCAGGTGTAGCATGTTTAAGCTTTTCCAATCACAAAATAGGTTCGGTGGCAGCATGCCACATAACATCAATATAAATAAAAGTATCTGGAAAAGAACAATAAGCATGATGAAAACATGGAAAAGATCCTAGCAAGAGCATGTCCTAGGGCTTCTACAGCATGGTATGAATATGCCCTATCATTTTTGCCTCCTACAAAGACCAATGCTTGTCATCAGGAACCAAAATATTCTTGATCTTTGCAAGTAACCGAAGATCCCCTTCCTATGTCTCACTAGTCATAGAGGTGCCCACATGCCAATAATAACCATTGGTGTGCTCCATTTTGATTCCCCTGCTCATTTCCAGTTGTTCATCTACCTCATTGTCAATACAACTATATAGTGGCCATAGTAGAAGAGGGGATTGGAAGGAAAGTGGAAGCCACCTTTTATGATGAGGTTGCCTTCCCAGGCATAGGTACCATTGAAATCTCTATACAATAGCTCTTAAGTTTATATGGCTGTGAGGTTCAGCCTTCTTTAATGCCAATGGTAATCTTTCCCATCTTTGTCTAAACCCTTCTGTTGCCTTGTTCCCATTCGATAAAGAGAGATTCTCAAATGATGCAAATAAATCTTCCTTGTTTTTCACTATCCTTTTTTGGTGGGTAGATTCTATCATCCCATATACTATTTCCATCTAATCACAATATATCCTACAGGTATTATCACTCTCTGGTTGTAAGGGTAGTGTGATAGTTTATTCCACTCCCCTGTATTTTCTCAATTGTTCCCCATAGTTGATCTCATTATTAGACCAAGAAAGTAAAGCGGATAAGTGGACATCTCCAACAAAAAGAAAAGAATTCAAATCGGTATTAGAGGGAATGCCATAATTATGTAGGTAAAGTTCACACAACAAGTTCTGAACACAGTCTGGGGATTGATCATATGCAGCCACAAACTCCTGTGGTGAATCTATGACTGTGTGTAGATCCTAAAGGACCCTCATCAATTTATACATGAGAAATTATTCTTTCAAGAACAAAGCATAGACCCTAGGAGGTGGTCTGCATTCTATCAATTATGGAATTAGATGTGTAACTGAATCTAATTTTCTTTGTAACAATTTCACCTCTTGTTGTTTCCTGCTAATTCTCTTCTTAATCTATCCTTTTTCTAGCCCCCACATTGACTTTTCATATTGCATTTGATTAAAATAGTCAATGGAAAGGGAGTGTAGTGTTACCTGACTCTTTTAAACTTGAGTAGCTGTAGTAACCTGTTCTTCTGTTGTGACTATGTATGACCCATCAATGGGTAATTCTTCTAGGGTTGGAACTAGGGCATATTTCCCTTGATCGACTTCCTGTTGAGAGGAAGGCATCTTTGTAGTTTTAGCATATTCCACCTCCATGCATGTTGTTTCCAAATTCTTTTTTTTTGTGTCCCTTTCCTTAGCTACAGGATCTATTTCCATTATTTCTGGACATTCTATACATGGGCTTCCTACTTGTGGTTGTTCTTTTCAAGATTCCTTAATTGGATCGTTAGGAGATGACCCAGTCATCGCAGGTGAGTCTATTTTGTCTGTCTGTCGTGTGCTCAAACAACTACTTCATTATGGAGGAATTTACATAGACGCAGCAGAGTGCTTTTGTGATGTTTTTCATTTCTTCATCGGCATGGCTTCAGGAGAAACAAGGTTTTCTAATAAAACAAAAGTTTTCTCCTCAGTATCCGCAGCTATCTTTTCCTTTCCCTTTTCCTTACTCCGGGCACTTTGTGGGGTCTAAAAATTTGAAGAACCCTCGGTTTGACCACTCCCTGGGCTAAGGTTTAGTTTAAACGAAGTGTTTTGCTTCATTTTAGCCTTTGAAGAAGATGGAATTTCATGCATGGGCTCCAGAATAATGGTTTCGTCCTCATCAGGTGCATCTTCCTCAAGAGCATTTTCTTGTGTTTCTTATAATCTAGGTTGTGGCCCTTCACCTCTTAACTATACATGGGGTGTGGGGATAAATTCATCCCATGTCATAGGAGAACTATCCCATAAAGACCTCTCTACCAAAAATTTTATCAACCCGTGGTGAGTAGTTGTATTCAATTCCGCATTTCTAACTTCTTCTGAGCTTAGTTGCATTAAAGAATACAGAAAATTGGGTACATTGACAAGGTATTCATGTCGTAAATGACTCAATAGCTTAAAATGCACAACATGCAAGTAGGAAAATTTCCCTTCATAAGTAATGTACCTTATCACAAGGACATCTAGTCGGGAGTAATCTTCCGGAAGAGATTTTCTCTTCGCCCCCTACTTACTGGTTTCCAATGCATCATCTATGGGAAAGGATAATTTTTCCTTGGCTGCTCATACATGATGTTCATGCAAAAAAACTTCACCTATAGCAAGAAGCCCTGAAACCTTTGTAATTTGTGATTTTGAAGCTTCCACCCTTAATCCCTTTACATAAGAAACTTCATTGTTGTAAGTGCACAATAATTCCACTGTTATAGCCTCGTCGTAACCATAGAGCCTGACAAAATAAGTAAGTCAGCCCACGTGGTTACAGACTTGGACACTTTCTTGATCTTGCAATAAAGATGAGTGATCCCCTGGGTCATGGCGTATTGGTGGTCCTCCCATCATTTCTGAAAAACTCTGCACCCCAAAAACTCCAAATCACTTGAAAATTCCTCGGCAACTAAAAATAGCTTTTTCAAAACTCTACTCTCTGTATCCTCAATAAAAAATTTGTCCTCTTGTGTTGCCATGTATTATGCCTAAGCTTAAGACTGAATAATGCTAGATAAATGCTTGGTGTAGGGTTCTATGGATTATATCAGAAAAGAAGTTTGAAAAACCAGAGCTGGGAATATGAGTTGGGTTTGAAAATTAAAAACTTAGCAAAGATTTTTGCATTATTTTGGGTTGTCACATCAACTAATTGCAAAATTACTATGCTATACTTCTTATGCAAGAGTTATCATGGAAAAAATGAGTTAATGAGTTAAGGAACTGCTCCCTACAAAAATTATGACAGGTGTCCTCACATGTGTGGTTAGGAAGTACAACAGCACTCGAATGAAGAACTAATATTAATTACAATGTAATGTATAATAATGTCTAATGAATAAAAAATGTTGTAAACGATAAATGAAGGCATACCTGGAGAGTAATCATGAATAAATGCCCAAATCTAGAAAGACCAGATGAAGTGTGTAAAGTGAAAAGTAATGAGTGGCATAATAATGATGGGACGCATAAGTGTAAATGGAAGAAAAGATTGATGGGATGTGATGTGATGGTGACTTTATTGCGGAGAGAGATATTTTTCATGGGAAACAAAAAAATTATTATGAATGAATGTTGTGCTATGAAGTTAAAGAGACAACCAGCGCAAAATTTTGCCCCAATTGGCTACAGGAGTTTCATCGGCTGGAAGAGGTCCATCGGCTGCAGGAATATCTTTAGCTGGAGGAGGTCCATCGGCTATAGGAGTTTCTTCGGCTAGAGGAGGTCCATCAGCTACAAGAGTGTCTTTAGCTGGAGGAGGTCCATCGAATGTAGGAGTGTCTTTAAATTTTTGCAGGAACTCTTCTTTAGTGGTGGGTTTGTGGTACAAACGGAATATATGACCATTGACAAATAACTTGAAGCAAAAAAGGTCAATTGTAGACAATTGGAATGCACCATTAGAAAACACTTTGTCAACCTCATAAGGGCCAAGCCAATGAGTTGTAAGCTTACCTTGATTCTCTTGAAACCGGGAGTCATATAGAAGTGCCCAATCACCAGGAATGAACTGTTTATTTTGTATGTGTGAATCATGCCATTTCTTCTGTTGAAGTTGTATCAACTCGGTGTTCTATAAAGCCACCTTGTGGATCTCATCCAAATGATTAAGCTACAGGAGCCTCTCTTGCTGAGCTACAGGAAGATTTAAGTGGAGCTGTAATGTTGTGCATAAATGTTTATGCTCAAACGCAATGGGCATTGCACCAGTCTTTCCATACACCAACTCAAAAGGTGGAAATCTAGTAGGGGTTTTCCATGTGGTGCGATAAGCCCACACAACTTATTGTAATCGGATACTCTATTCTATTTTGTGCAACTGAACCATCTTAGTGAGGATGGCCTCAATTTCCCTTTTAGTGATCTTGGCCTGACCATTCGCCTGGGGATGATACGGACTAGACTTCCTGTGGCGAATGTTTTATTCCTCCATAAATGCAGTGATCAAATTTGAAGTCAACTGAGCTCCCTGATCTATGACTAGTTCTCGTGGAACACCATATCTAGTAAATATTTCCTCATAAAAACTGTGTAACCCTATTATCCATTATATGCTTCATGGCCTGCACTTCCACCCATTTAGTAACATAGTCAGTACAAACCAAAATGTAAGAGTTTTCATTTGATGGGAGATGAATTGGTCCCACAAAATCTATTCCCCATTTATCAAATGGAGTAACTATTACCTAAGGAAATAGAGGCATTTCATTTTATTTGGTGGGGTGACCCATACGCTAACATCTATCACACTTGCGGGTGTAATTGGTTGCATCTTTGTAGAGAGTAGGCCAGTAATAGCCAGTATTGAGTATCTTTATGGCTGTACATTTGGCCACAAAATTTCCACCACAAGGTTCATAATGGCATGCATGGAGTATATCATAGGTCTCATCCTCATGAATACACCTTCTCAAGATCTGACCAGGTCCAGTGTAGAAGAGACAGTTGGCTAGCCAAGAAAAACCGAAAGTCTTTTCAATTAATAGCCTCTTTTCCTTGGAAGAAAAATGTGTTGGTACCTTTTGAGTAACCAAATAACTGGTGATGTTGGCATACTAGGGGGTATGAGTGGAAATAGAAAATAGGTAGTCATCTAGAAAGATTTTATCTATGACATGTGGGTCATCATCATTCTATAATTTGGAGAGGAAATCAGCCACTACATTGGTTTTGCCCAGTTTATCCTCTATCGTGATGTCGAACTCTTGTAGAAATAGGACCCATCTGGCAAGCTTGCCTAAAATAGCAGGTTTGTTTACCAAATACTTGATGGTTGTATGATCAGCATGCACAAATATTGGGTAACCGGTGGAAAAATTTATTCAGTGCATAAATTACAGCCAGGAGTTCATTTTCAGTTACTGTGTAGTTCAACTCTGCACCCTCCAGATTCTTACTGATAAAGTAGATGGCATGCTCTACTAGTGCATCTTTTTGTTTGAGAATAGTGCCCACAACATGGTCAAAGTCATCTATGTGGATATGGAATGGTAATGCACAATTAGGTCCTCTGAGAATTGGTGCATGTGTAAGTAATTTCTTCAGCTGCAGGAAGGATTCTTCACAAGAGTTTGTCCAGATGAACTTTGAATCCTTTGTGAGTAGGGAGTACATGAGCCCGACTAATTTGCTGAAATCCTTTATGAATCGCCGATAGTAACCAGCATGTCCTAGAAATCTATGAACATCCTTCTTCATGGTGGGAGTAGGGAGGTTCATGATTCAACTTCAATTTTTGCTCGATCCACTTGTATTCCCTTGGCAGAGATGTAGTGACCTAACACCACACCTTCCTGCATCATCATGAAGCATTTCTCACTGTTGAGGGACAAATTATGCTCCTTACACCTAGTAAGAACTCTGCCCAAATTGACCAATGCTTGCTCATAGGTTTCCCCATAAGTTATGAAGTCGTCCATGTATATTTCCATGCAATCATGGGAGATATCAGCAAAGATGTTGATAACTACACACTGGAATGTGGCTGAGGCATTACAGAGGCCAAAAGGAAGTATAGAGTAAGAAAACATTCCCCAAGGGAAAGTGAATGTTGTTTTCTCTTGATCTTTAGGAAGGATCTTGATCTAGTTGTAGCCACTATATCCGTCAAGGAAAGGAAAATAACACTTTCCAGCAAGGGAATCTAGGACTTGGTCTATAAAGGATAGGGGAAAATGGTCCTTCTTGGTGGCATTGTTAAGTTCCCTATAGTCGACACATACTCGCCACTTTCCTCCTTTCTTTGGGACAATAACTAAAGGTGAGACCCACTGGCTGTTAGAGATTGGGTAAATAAAACTGGTATTCAGTAACTTTTGTAACTCTGTTTTGAAAATTTCTCTTAACGCAAGGTTTATACACCTCTAGAATTGTCTGACAGGATGTTTTTCTTGTTTTAGGAAGATTCGGTGGGTACATAGTTTGGGGTCCAAAATGTTCATGTCAGAATAATCCCAGGTGAAGGTCGTGGGATGGTTTTTTAGCAGGGTGATCACTAATGTATGTTGTTGGTTTGTGAGTTGGCTCTTAATATGTAGGCAATGGTTAGGTGAAACTTTCAACTTCTTTGTGAGTTCTACCATAGATTCATCTATTAATGGAGGTTCTTGGACCTCGTGGGGAATAATTTGGTGGTAGAGGTGCTCTCATGTAGGAGAGGAAGGTACGGTGCAATCTAGATACAAAGCTTGCAGGGAGTAGTTATGGGGATTGAGACAGTTAATGGATGTTGAATCATGACCATACTAGTTTTTCAGAACGTTGGTGATTATGGTGTCCTCCTCCTGTAGCTGCAGGAATGAATCTCTTTCTAACATCATGATTTGGGCTACGGAATTTACTAATTCAGCCTCCTCTCCAATGTCAGGCCATATTGGTGAGGCAAAATCCATTTGTAGTTGTGTTGGCAGGTATAAAGCTAATATCTTAGTATCCTGACCATTAGAAATGGTCATACCACCAGAGCGGCATGTGACAAAGGCATTAGCATTAGATAGCCAAGGTCAACCAAGAATTATGGGATAGCCTCCTAATTTGGCTTTAGGTGAGAGGATCATAAAGTCGGTAGGGTAAGACCAGTTTTCAAGATCAACAACTATATCCTCCACTACCCCATCGGGTTTGACTATGGAACTATCTGCAAGCTACAGGACAGTTGGTGTTTCCCGGAGGGTAGTGATGTGAATTTGTTGCATGATATCCTTTATCATGACATTACTGGCAGCTCCTAAGTCAAATAGAGCATTTTTTATGGCTGTCCCATTAATGGTTACTTTGAAAAATAAGCGACCTAGATCAAAATACTTGGGAACCACTATCTTACCAAGCATGATATTAGAAAGTTCACCCAGAACATGGAATGTTTGGGGGTCCTTTTGCTTACGACCAGGATTTTTAAAGAAGGCTTCCTTGATAGCCTTCCCATATGTGGGAACATCCTTTATTGCCTGGAATAGCGGAATCTGAACATTAATGTTCTTTAATTGATCTAGGATGTCAAAGCTTTCCTCTTCCTTAGGTTTAGAGTTGTCAACTCGCAACCTTTGTGGGAAGGGAGCTGAGCTGGCTGCATTGGTGCTGGTAATATCATTGGACCTACTAGAGTGGACTTTGGCATAGTTTGAGGTAGAAGCTCATCTGGAGTTACTTTAGTTATAATAGGAGGTGTGGGTACAGTTGTGCCAGACTATAAATGAATGTCATTGATTGCATATGCAGGGTACTTGTTTGGATCCACTGAATAGACATTTTGTTAAGGTGCTGGTGGCCTATTATTAGGATTTGGCTGTGGTTGTGCAGGGATTTGAGTAGGCTTAGGGGGTACTATTTTGGCTGCAGGTGGTGGTAGAAGGGCTTATTGTTGTGGTTGTTGTGGTGGCTGTAGGAGTCCCTGCTGTTGGTTTAGCCATTGTTGACCCCCACGCCACTGAGGGTTTAGTTGCCAATTCCCCTAGGGTTTTTGCTAATTCCCTTGGGGTTGTTTCCAATTCCCTTGGGGTTGTTTCTATTGAGGACTTGGGTAAGGTTGCCACTAAGGTTGAGGATTAGTCCAAGGAGGGTATTGATTATTCACAGGTTGTTTACATTGATTACCATAAAATGGACCAGCAAAAGTAAGGGGTCCTAAGGCATACCTTTTCTTTGAGCCTGTGGTCTTCATTGTGTAATGAAGAATACTTGCTCATCATCCCCTTCAATTGTCTTGTAATCAGTGGGTAGCTACGTAGTCTCCATGTTGGCAACCAATTTGCAATAGAAATCTCTCTTCTTATGTCTACAATGTGGACAGAACTCTGCTAGCATAGCTTCGGCCTCCTCATATTTATTTTTCTCCTACATTGTGTTGAAGTGGGTGGCCATGTTATTTATAATTTCCTGCTTAAAGTCAGACATAAAATGTGTGATTTCTACCCTTAAGTCTCCAGCACCAATAGTTTTTCATGTTGTGGCTCTGTATCCTCTATCCTTCTTCGCCGCATCTCTTGAATAATTGAGGCAAACTTTCTTGATATCACCCCATGTGGATTGGATGATATCTCCTCTAGCCATAAGATCCAAGGCCTTAGTGCATCCTTCATTTATACCCCATAGAAAGAGATGTTTATGGGACTCCTCATTAAGCTGATGATGAGTATTTTTTTGCAGGCTGAACAAGAATCTCGACACATAATCCTCTAGGATTTCATCCTCCTTCTGGGTTATTTTGAAGATTTCATCCTCTCTCATATCATTTCCCCTATAGTATTTTATGTATTTCTCTAGGAACATTACCTTCATTTCATCCCAATTATGAATGACATCCTCACCTAAGCCCATAAAACATCTTAATGCAGACTCTTTAAGAGTTGCATGAAACAATTTGAGCCTATGGGCATCTATGGTGTAGTCGTAACTATGGCAGAGGATGTAAAACTCAAAGACAAAGGTATCTAGATCTTCGGTCACTAGGCCATAAAATTTGGGAAGAGCCGATGAGGGAATAATCTTGAGGTTGTTGTTATCATGCTGATTAGTAATGGGAAATGGAAAGGTAGGGGGATTCACCATCCTGGTCAAATGTTGAGGAAGACCTTGTGGTTGGTAAACGACTAGAGGTAGTGGATTTTCTTCTCGATTTTCTGGGTTTTGGATTCTGAGATTAGATAAGGCTTCTGCAAATGGATTAAACTCCAGTTCACCTTCTAGAAGGTGAAAGTTCAGTTGACCACCTTCTAAAGATGATGATGATTCTGATAAAGGAAGGTTGAAAATTGCATCTACAAGATGACTATCCTCTTCGTCTCCATCTAGTACAAAGATATCTCCTAAATGGCTATTGGGGTAGTTGGGTAAGTACCTTCCTAGACCATCTCTTCTTCTTCTATGCATACAAGTAAGTGAAAAATTTTGGTGGTGGAGTGAAAGACTTTTTGATAGAAAACCCTATTTAAAAAGGATGTACATGCTGAAATTTAAATCTACCATTGAGTGAGGGATAATACTTGACTTGACACTGTCCCCAGCAATGGCACCAAAAATGATTGGTTCTATTTAAGGTATCAAATACTAGGCAAGTACCATAACTCAGGGATTGGGCATCCGACCGATAAGTTATCCTCCTTTCTAGAAACTCATTTAATTTATCAACCCAGGGACGTGTTACTTGAAATGGGTCAGAAAAGTATATGCACCAAGGATTTTAACTCAGACCATGCTATGGCTGCAGGAAACAAATTGCTTTTGAAGGGAAACTATTCTATGGCTACAGGAAGTAAATTAATTTTGAAAGGAAACTATTATAAATTTGTAAAGAATGTTGGAAAGGAAATGTAGAAGTGAAAGCACTTGAAGGAACACTATAACTTGAAAATATTGGAAAACATTTAATAATCATAGTGTTTCAACAGCTCTACCTCTTTGGCTGCAGGAAGTTCTGGACTACCCTACGGCTTTTGGCTTCAGGAACTGTATGAACACAAGAGTTATAAAAGAAAGATGTAGGAAAATTAAACTATATCAAAATGATCCCATCTAGCTAACCTAGATTCCTCACCAAGTGGGCCCCCTTGAGTGATTATTTAAACTCAATTATGTTGAATTGTAGATCTAAAACTTCATTCGCTATTGATCAAAAATGTATTACAAATTCAACTGTAAAGTAAACTGAATGTAAACTATAAGTGACAATTCCCTCCTTCTCATGCAGGAGCGGGGCTTTATTTAAAGAAAAACATCTAACTTCTATCTAGTCACACCATAAAGATAGGCAGATATTTTATTATAACCCTACTAAACATGAAAGGGAGCTATAAAACTAGAGATTGAATCGATCCATGAAAGAGGAAGGAAAT
This sequence comes from Thuja plicata, assembly GCA_018584345.1. NCBI lineage: Eukaryota > Viridiplantae > Streptophyta > Pinopsida > Cupressales > Cupressaceae > Thuja > Thuja plicata. The sequence continues at coordinate 1,936,420 of MU227659.1, forward strand.
GCTTTTGACAACAAATCCAACTTCCCACTCTTCCCTAGATTTCCTCAGAGAATTTATTATGATGTCTGGTCTTTTCATTTTTTCTACCACCTTCATCATCTCGAATCCATCTGCACTGTGCCTGAGGCTTCCCCGTATGCACCTGTTGTAAGACCAGGTCAAGCCTCCAGATCATGGGCGCAGTCTACCTGGTCAAGGTAATAGTTGCTAATTTGGTGCACTGCATTCCAGATGTTAGAGACATTTATGATAATAGACATCAAGATACACATTCATCATTCATGTTTAAACAACAAATTTATTTCAAAAAGATATAACTATGATTCCAAAATAAGTAATCTAGTATCTTCATCTAGGCGTAGCATGTTTAAGTATTTCCAATCACAAAATAGGTTCAGTGGCAACCTGCCACATAACATCAAATATATGTATCTAGAAAAGCATAATAAGCATGATGAAAACATGGAAAATATCCTAGCAAGAGCATGTCGTAGGGCTTCTACAACATGGCATTAATATTCCCTATCGCTAGTAACAAATATCAGCTTGCAGATGTTCTCAAAATCTCATATACTATTCCTTGTCAACTGTTCAAAATATCAACTACAACTATGAAATATCTTTAAAAGAACTATCTACAAGTGATACTATCAAATCTATCTCAATGTGTCATGCCCTAGCATGGGCAGAGCCCTAGCTCAAGATAGATAGGGTTTCCAAATGAAACAAAACTTTAAAAAAATTGTAACATGAATCCGAAATGACATATTTAATAATGTTTTCAAACTTCCCCAATTTCATCAACATAAATGTAGATATCAATGTCATCAAACACCACTAAGTATAATATCAATACATGAAGGGTTACTAGGGGAAGGGCCAAAAGGCCTTCCTAGTAGAACAACTTTAAATTCCATGGTCACAATATTGACCCTTATTAATGAACATTTTTTATGCAAACTGAAATATACCTGAGAGTGTGTCCATACAAATCTTATTGTGCAATAATATTTTCAAAGTCAGGTGTATTCTGAATATGCTAAAAATGATAATCAAATTTTTTTCAAACTGATCACTGATATAAAAAAATTTCAAAAAAAAGTAATGTGTTCATGACATCCTTTATGATTCATTGAATGATGTCATTATATGTACTGATCATGATGTTCATGAAAATGAATTATAACCATATCTATAATCTCAATCCCAACTTGAATGCATATTGAATCCAAGCTAGGATCCTAAAGATGATGTACTTTTAAATCCAAATGAAGGATGATGCAAGTGCAAGATTACAAGTGCAAAATGATTCCCATGTGTAAACAATGGTGTAAACAATGATATCATAATTACCATATTTAATGACTGAACCAATATATAAATGATCACCAATATAACTGAAGCAATATGATCACCATATGACTGAATTGACTATGCACCATATAATTGAGTCGAATATGCATAACTGAATATGCAACCATATAACTAAACTGAATATGTAGAGCTGAATATTAAACTAATAAAACGATCCTATTAGTGCTTTAAACATCAAGGAAAAAACAAGAGACAATCAACAAAGATAAATGGGAAATAAAACTAGGTGCAGATGCTAAAGGTAGGTAGAAATGTTGATCCATGATGCTAAGATGTTGATCAACAGGGACACAGATTCTCAACTGGTAAAATTATGAGATGAAAAAGTCTTAGGCTAGTGAGTCATAGACATTTATCAATAGATGGAGATGATGACCTATGTAGGCATTGATCTACACAGATGTCGATCTGTGAACTTCAACAGAAAATGCAAGAATTAAAAATTGAAGCCTAAGCTGACTCTAATGTATGGTTGGAAAGCATCTAGCTCCACACCAGGGAGTATCAGTATAAAACATATCGAGGTCTTAATTACTTGATTACATCAAAATATATAAATGAGTACATGAAGGAAACTAGCTATACTGAAGAACATAAATGTACAAATATAATATATATAATTGTCATCACATGAAGTCAGCTCTCAAGCTCAAGGTCTGTATAGCTAAAGGATTATATCACTTGTATGTTAGTCCCCAACAGTGGTAAAGTGAAACACCACCCTAACATGTGGAACCCTTAGGCCCACCCCACCATACTCACGGAGATAGTAACAAATCCACATACACAAAGTCACCACACACACCAAGAAGGATATCACACACGAAATTCAAATGCATGACTCAAGGAAAAATACAAGGTCTGAGTATAAACTGCTACCCAAATTTTCCCATTATGAATATTTTAGCTACAGGTGGAGTAAAATGAGGCTCCCATGAGGGTTGAGCCCAGCCTATGAGGTAGACCTTAGTTTCTAATCTTGGTTGTGTTCTTTATAGTCTCTTCAATCCCTATTTTTCTCCTGCCCATGCAAAATAATCTAAGTATTAAGAACCTATGTATTTGATAAAACCCTAGTTATGCGAGACCTGTTCTATTTCCTTATTTCCTTTTGGGTGACTTAAGTTCTTCAAAAACCCATGTGCATATTTATACCTTACATTAAGTCTCTAAGTCGCACAATAAAAATAGAATATTCCAAATCATCTGGCAACCCGAAAATTCTCGCTAGTCTCATGATCTCGTGAAAGAAAAGCATATTCCATTTTGATCAGGAGACTCAACAATGATCGTTGGATCAAATGATGATTGGAGGGGAGTCATGTAATCTCTTAATATAAACTGGAGTTGGAAAAATATCTGGAGATCACGTGACTTAGTGTAATTCCTACCTACAGGTGTGACTTAAGTTCGGAGATAAGTTAAGTTACAGCCTTTCGGTCGGGTGGTCTCGTAATCAAGGGGAATATTCTATCGAGACATAGAGATTTGGCGATCGCCAGCCAATTTAAAGAGGGTTTAATTCTTTTTGCGTAATCTCATGATAAATCCAGGGTTAGAAGAAAGGTTGGGAGACTTAGCGGCAAAGAGAGGGAATTAACCTGAGGTTATGAGACATTGCTCGGGTAAATAAGGCGATCCAGTGGCTACATTTCAAAGTATAAAAGGATTGAAATCTCAGTCGTCAACACACATATCCACGCCGCCTATGACCATTAGAATTTAAATATTCAAAGGAAATTCAAATGGCTGATCTTAGAAGTTATTATAGAACCAGCGTGCAGAGAGGTAGATGAATCGGTTGACTTTGCAGAAGCATAATTGATGGTGGTAGGAAGATTTCAGAACTATATCTGATCAATCAAAGATATTTCTAGGATGCATTTATGAATGAAATCGATAATGTTAGGGTTTTTAAAAAAAATCCTATTGTAATCAATTGTAACCCTAACAAGGTCAGATTGACTCCAAGCCTGCGTGCTGGGGAGTATATATGCCAGTTATAAGAGCTTTAGAGCTTAGAGTTTTTCTAACTTGGAAATTATCCATGGTATTCTTTCTTCCCTCTGATTTCTGTAGTTTGTAATCTTTTATTGATATTTAGATATTGCTAAAGATTTTTGTGACATCTTTTATGTCCCTGGGCTTTCTTGTGTGATTCTCTCTTACTGAATTAGAATATATTGAATGATTTTTGGTGAAACATTGGAGTCCCTGAACCCTCTTTCTTTTTGAAATAGTTTGTATTACTGTGGATGAATTGATTTAGATGAGTTTGTAGATATTCTACAATCCCCTATCATTTTGTCTCATTCCTGTGTCGAATTGCAAAAGTGGATGTCTTTTTGCAAGTCATAGTCCATGTCTACTTATAGTAAATATGCTATTGTTTGTGAAATTACTTCTTTCCCTGAATAACCTCTATTTGTCTCAGGCCTCTCTATGAAATATTTATGCAATCCTATCTAGGAAGTTGTGTTCTATTTTTTCCAAGGTTTCATACTGATATTAGTCAATGTGTTATGATTCAGGTCACCTTTAGTGTATCACCTAGTAGGATAATTTTCTTTCAGTCACTTCCCTTTAATGCATTCCTTCTATCCCTTTTCCCTCAAGAATTTACTTTCATATTGAGAAGAAAATTTGGGTGACATATCAAGATGAACCGGCCTAGAATTCAGAGGTCTCGTCTTGGTTAGAAAAAGGTCCCACAACCTTGAGATGATTCCCATGTTACACTAGATTACCAAGACTATGAGAGCTTGATAAGGGTGCAAATCTAGGTGTCTAACAGTTCTGGCATGCCCGGTGGGACTCCAATAGAAGTTTACTTACCAGGATTATGTTATTTCTGATATACTGGTTGCATAATAAATACTTAAAGAGGTTTTCCTATCAAGCATATCTAGTGGCTCCATTGGTGAAGAACAAAAGACCCAGTCCTATTCAAAATTTATGAGAAAATTTGAAACAAGAAGCTCAAATATTTCTAAGTTCACACAGTTGCCTTCCAAAAGGAACTATAGAAGATCATCTCAAAAAACACCCCCTACTAGGAGGGTACAGTCTACACCACCTAATACTTCAGAGAGGGGACCTTGGCCTTTTCATTCTAGAAGAAGAGGAAGATCCCTAACCAGAGAGTTAGAAGAAGATTCAACTCCACACTTGAATACAACTCACACAGTTGCTATTCAGTGAGTTATAGCTCCTGCAATGGCTATGCAGTTTGCTTTTGCCCCCTTTAATCAAGGAAGCCCCTTGAACTTTTCTCAACACCATGATGTACCCCTGGTAGCACTTAAAATTCTACCTGATTTCACAGGTGAAGGTCAAACAACAACTTTTGAACACATAAGAGACGTAACTACTATCTATAGTATACATAACATCACAGAAGAAGATGTGGCTACCAAGCTATTAGCAGCCTCTTTCAAAGGTAAGGCCTTAGAATGGTTTAGAAATCTCGCTGTCAGTTCCATTAATTCATGGGATAGATTAGGAGATGCATTAAGTAAATAATTTGAGGATAAATATGATAACCTATCCCTGGTTGAGCAACTGACAACCATTAAAAGAGCTCCTTAGGAACAGATGATAGACTTCAATAGAAGATTTCTTAAGACGTGGAATAGAATTCCTACTTCAGTAAGACCTTTAGCTAATCATGCCTTTCTATATTTTTTAAGAAGTCTAAATAGAAATATTTTTGTCATGGTTCAATCTATGGGAGGTACTTCATTACCTCAAGCTTTTGACATTGTTGTCAAGGCAAAGAACTATTTAATACAAGTTGGCATGATAGCCCTGAGGCTACCCATGCCCATATTCCCTGACATACAACCAAGAATGCCTTTGCAAATAACTCCAATTCCTCCAATACCCACTATTGTAACACCTCGAGCAAGTACCAGTTATGGGGAAGCAAGAGAGGACCCTTCCCAGGAGCTATTAGAGTTAAGAAGCAATCAGCAAGAAATGAAGAAATTAATGCAGACTATGAGTAACAAGCTGATTAGCATAAAGAAACAAGGATAGGGGAGTAGGCCCCCTCTTCAGTAGAAAAATCAGAGTCCCAATCAATAATATCAAAATTAGGGACAATCTTATCAGCAAAATAGACCCCAATTTCAAGGAGGTTATCAAGGGCAAAGGAAAAACTACAATCAGAGACCATCTCAGACTTACAATCCTACCCCTCTCAATTCTGCGAATCCAGTTAGGGATGTGGTCCCAAGTCAAAATAACCTTGCTGCAGAGATGGAGTGGTGTTACCCTTGCAATCAGCCCCATAACCAGACAACATGCCTAAACGGGAGGGTACACCAAGCACGGATGGTTCAAAGCACCTCACTTACTCAATCAAAGGTTTCTCCCAGCGAACCACCTCCTCACCATGAGGCACAACATAATGAAACTACTCTTTTTAATTGGGAGCGACAAGATTTTAATGGAGTAAATGGTGAATCCGCCATTGCTTCCAACACTAGGTCTAAAAGAAGAGCTCAAGACATGGAGAAAACAGGAGATAGGGCTTCTATATCTATAGAATTTTCATCGCCCTTTGCTCCTATCATGCTGATGAAGGTCCCCACCATTCCAGTCAAAGAAAATCAACCTTCTAAGGAGATTGTGCTTATCAAAGTAAAGACACACCAAAGAGTACACACAACTATACCCTTCAACATAGTGGACAATATGAAGAAAACAAATATCACTATGTCTATGTGGGACTCTTTGGCTATTCCAAGACAACCTAAAATATTGAAGAAAAAAATGACTGAAGAGGTAATTCCTCAGCTGCCTACAATAAAAGAGATTGTTAAACCAGTATTGGTTAACACTGATCATAGGGAGGAGGTTCCAAGAGGAAACTCCAAGGCTAATACCGTGCAAGGTAGGAACTCAAAACCACCCCCTTTTTATGTATCTTTAATTATTGGAAAATCTTTGGTACATAATTGCATGGCAGATAGTGCGGCTACTAGCACTGTTATGCCTAAGAAGGTAGCTGACCAAGTAGGTTTGAAATATGAGCCTTTCCAAAAGAAATTCATCTAGCTTGATGGTTCTTTAGTGAACATGATAGGTGTAGCTAAGAACACCAGTCTAGTCCTCCATGCAAGCCCCAATTTCTCTATCCTACTTGATATATATATAATAGACCTCCCTGCTTTATTTTCCATATGCTTGTCGAGGGAATTTACAGCCAAGATAGGAGGGTATCTTTCCTCTGATTGGTCACACATGCTTTTTCATACAAGGTATGGGACTAAGGTCACTATCAAGTCTGAATCATTAGCAGCACACCATGTAGAACCTTATGTGTCCAATGTACTTAACGCAAGTTGTCTTGCACTCAATGATGATGACTTCTCAATCATTAGGGAAACAACCACCAAGCTAGAAGGTATCCCATACATCTATCTAGATGAATTAGAATCGCAGAGACCCTCTAAGGCCTAGGCCAATGTTATTTGGGATGCTGGTTTGGGGTCTTATTTGATTCAAGAAGAAAATTGCATAGAGCCAAATCTCTCCAAGGGAAACAAAGGCTTAGAAGATCAATGCGGCCAAGTTTGGGAGCTATACTTCAATGGTGCTAGAAGCAAACATGGTGTTGGTGGTGGTGCAATGATAGTTTCTCCAAAAGGGGAGAAGTATTATGCTACCTTTAGGTTCAATTTCTCCTGCACTAGTAACACTACTGAATATGAGAGCCTAGTGAATGGGTTGGAATGGGCTAAAAAGAGAGGGATCAGAACCCTAAAGGTATATGGTGATAGAAAGCTAGTTTTCAGCCAAGTAAGAGGGATAAGTGCAACTAAAAGTGATATAATGAGAGCATATAAGCATCCAATTTGGGATGCAATTGTAGATCTCCATGCTTTCAATATCGTCGCAATCCCTAGGAAATTGAATCAGAATGCAGATAGATTAGCTGTTGTTGGATCTCAGTATGATATCCCTATAAGTATTTCAAAAGAAAGGGATCAACAACATATCAAAGTGATTGTCAGACCTTCTATTCCTAATAACAATATCAATTGGAAAGTGTTCAATAGTGACAAACAAATTCTACAGTTCCTATTTGAAGAGGACGTTTTCTTAGAACATAACCAAGATAGATTATTGCAGAACTATGGTGATCAAGTGATACAACTAAGATCCAGTAAGATGCCTAAAGGAATTGTCACCCTAGAGTCTGTCTTCAACAGAGATGACCAAACGCAGAAGAGAAAAGTTGGCTTGCTAGTCTAGCAAGAACATTGTACTGAATTGAGGTTAGAACCAGGTAAAATTTTACAATTTGGGAAGGTAAATACTAATTCAAAAGAACAGGATTACACCTAATTATTTCAAGAGTTCAATGATGTCTTTGCATGGAAATATGAGGACCTCAAAGGGTTTGATCCTGCCCTTGCTCAACATACCATTGAATTGGAACCTAATGCCAAACCGGTCAGGCAGAAGCAAAGGCCAGTAAATCCTAAGTTAGAACCACTCATGCATAAAGAAGTCCTCAAATTAATAGAGAGTGGTATCATCTACCCCATCAAGCACACCAGTTGGGTTTCCAACCTCGTTCCGGTCAGGAAGAAGAATGGTGAGTTAAGGCTATGTGTTGACTTCAGAAACCTTAATAGGGCATCCCTAAAAGACTGTCATCCATTACCCTCTATGGAGAAGATCCTACAATATGTCTCTAGATCTGAGATATTTTCATTATTGGATGGCTATTCAGGATACAATCAGATCCTATTCCATGAAGAAGATCAATATAAGACTGCGTTTACAACCAAGTGGGGGACCATGGCTTATCAAAAGATGCCCTTTGGTTTGTCTAATGCAGGTGCTACTTTTCAAAAGGAAATGGATATGGCCTTTAAAAGCCTCATGTACAAATTTGTACTAGTCTATTTAGACAACATAACTATTTATTCTAAACATGCAGCAGACCATATAAAACATCTGAGGAAAATATTTGAAAGGTGTAGAGAATTTGGGATATCTCTTAATCCCAAGAAATGTGTGTTTGCAGTCCATGAAGGAAAAATATTGGGATATATAGTATCCAAAAAGGGGATTACAGTAGACCCTGAGAGGATTGCATCTATTCTAGAGCTACCCTTACCACATCACAATAAAATTCTTCAATCTTTCATAGGAAGGATTAACTTTGTCAGGCATTTCTTGCCTAATATTACAGATCTACTAAAGCCTTTGACAACAATGTTGAAGAAGAATACATCTTTCTATTGAAGCAAAGAAGGGAAGGCCAGTTTCCAAACCATTAAAGAGTCTCTGACAAAAGCCCCTACCTTGTTAAACCCAAACTTCAGTAAGGATTTTATCCTTTACGCTTATGGAGGATCAGATGTTATTTCTGCAATATTGACCCAAGAAAATTATGAAGGGTTGGAACAACCTATTGCTTTCTTTAGGAAAGGTCTAGAAGAATATGAAAAAATATATTATTTTGTGGAGAGACACTTACTCACTGTAGTGAAGAGCCTTAAGAAGTTCAGATATTTGTTAACCCACAGCAAGGTACAATTGAAAGTAACTCATCCTAGTGTCAAAGAATTCTTGCTTTCTAGGGACCTGAATGAAAAAAGAGCTGGTTGGATTATCCATGACATTAATATCCAAGTCACCAAGTTGGTAAAAGGAAGAGGTCTTTGTGAGAATCTGACAGAGGATGAGAGTTCAAAGGAATCAGAGAAAATAGATGCATCCCTAATCATGCATTCAACAGAAAATCATGTCGAGGCAGCAGGTTGGTTGCCTAACATGATCCATTATTTAAAAATAGGGGAATGCCTTGTAGATCTAAATTCAGAAAAAAGGAGATACTATAGGTTACAATCTATTCCTTTTATGCTGATAGATGACATTCTTTTTAGAAAGGATCACAATGGTGTTCTTTTGAGATGCATAGGTTCAGAAAAGATAGCAAATGTCCTATTTGAGTTTCATGACGGACCTTCTAGAGGTCACATCTCTCCTAGGACTACTGCTTTTAAGATCAGGAGGGTTGGATACTATTGGTCATCCATATTCAAGGATAGCCATGACCACGTAAGGAAATGCATCAAATGTACCATGTTTGCAGGAAAAGAAAAACTTACAGCCTTGCCCCTTCAGCCCATCAGAGTAGAGAAACCTTTCATAAGATGGGGCATAGATTTCATTGGCATGATCAATCCTCCATCAAGTGCAAGTCATAAATGGGTGATTACTACAATATATTATTTCACTAGATGGATAGAGGTGGTGGCATTGAAGGAAGCAAATGAGAATGTTTTCCTAAGCTTTTATGATGATATAAATCACAGATTTGGTGTCCTGATTCTATTATTTAAGATAATGCATTAGCATTTACAGGCCTGAGAGTGACTGAATGGGCAGTCAAACATGGTGTTTATTTGAACACAAGTTCCAACTACTACCCTCAGGGTAATGGTTTGGTAGAATCAACGAACAAGAACTTGATTAGGATAATCAAGAAAACCCTACAAGACAACCAAAGAGATTGGCACACCAAACTAAAATCTACATTGTGGTTAGATAGAATTACCCCAAAGAAGATCATTGGGAATTCTCCCTACATTCTAGCGTATGGAAAGGAGGCTAAGTTGTCCATTTTAACTAAATTGCCATCCCTAGACTTAGCTACTCAGTATGTCTTGTTTGAAGAAGGGGATCCTTTGTAGATTAGGTATGCTCAGATTATGGAATTAGAAGAACACAGAGATGAGTCCATGAAGGATATGGAATTCCACTAGATACAGACAAAGAAAAGCTTTGACAAGAGAGCCAGGAATAGGAGTTTCAAGATTGGAGATATAGTCCTCAAATGGGATGATTTCAAATCAAAGCCTGGCAGACATACTAAGTTTGATTCCTTCTGGGGAGGTCCATTCATCATCATGGAGTGCAACGAACATAATTCTTTTTAGCTATCAACTCTTGGAGGAGTTCCCTTGCCCATTTCGGTAAATGGATTCCATTTGAAACCTTGTTTCAAGGTTTTTCCTTCCTTGTAAATATTGTAGATGATTTCCCCGCTTTCTATTCCTGCTTTCTAGATTAATTTCCTACTTTCCTTAAAGTGCTTGTGCGCAGTTAGTTGTTTCCCCTTTTGGTTTCAATCTGCTTTCAAGTTTATATTTTTATCAAGTAATGATCCTATGCCCAATGGATGGCAAAGGCTACTGGTTCTCAATGTCTACCAGGCAGACATCCCGAAGAAATCACCAAGAATGTTACCCAAATTATCCCATTATGAAGATTTTGGCTATAGGTGGAGTAAAATGAAGCTCCCACATGGGTTGAGCCAAGCCTATGAGGTAGACCTTAGTTTCTGATCTTGGTTGTGTTCTTTACAGTCTCTTTAGTCCCTGTTTTTCTCCTACCCATGCAAAATAATCTAAGTATTGAAGAACCTATGTATTTGATAAAACCCTAGTTACCCAAGACCTGTTCTATTTCCTTATTACCTTTTGGGTGACTTAAGTTCTTCAAATTCCCATGTGTGTATTTATACCTTACATTAAGTCTCTAAGTCACACGATAAAAATTAGAATATTCCAAATCATCTGGTGACTTGGAAATTCTTGCTAGTCTCATGATCTCGTGAAAGAAAAGCATATTCCATTTTGATCAGGAGACTCAGCGACGATCGTTGGATCAAATGACGATCAAAGGGGAGTTGGGTAATCTCTTAATATAAACTAGAGTTGGAAAAAAATCTGGAGATCATGCGACTCAGTGTAATTCCTACCTACAGGTGTGACTTAAGTTTGGAGATAAGTTAAGTTACAGCCTTTCAGTCGGGTGGTCTCGTAATCAAGAAGAATATTCTATCAAGACACATAGATTTGGCGACTGCCAGCCAATTTAAAGAGGGTTTAACACTTGTCACGTAATCTCATGATAAATCCAGGGTTAGGGGAAAGGTTGGGAGACTTAGCGGCAAAGAGAAGGAATTAACCCGAGGTTATGAGACATTGCCCGGGTAAATAAGGCGATCCAGTGGCTACATTTCAAAGTATAAAAGGATTGAAATCTCAGCCATCAACACAGATATCCATGCCGCCTACGGGCGTTAGAATTTAAATATTCAAAGGAAATTCAAATATTTGATCTTAGAATTTATTACAGAACCTACTTGTAGAGAGGTAGATGAATTGAACGACTTTGCAGAAGCAAAATTGATGGTGGTAGGAAGATTTCAGAACTATATCTGATTGATCAAAGATATTTCTAGGATGCATTTATGAATGAAATTGATAGTGTTAGGGTTTTTGAAAAAAATCCTATTGTAATCAATTGTAACCCTAACAAGGTTAGATTGACTCTAAGCCTGTGTGCTGGGGAGTATATATACTAGTTATAAGAGCTTTAGAGCTCAGATTTTTTCTAACTTGGAAATTATCTGTGGCATTCTTTCTGCCCTCTAATTTTTATAGTTTGTAATCTTTCATTGATATTTAGATATTTCTAAGGCTTTTTGTGACATCTTTTCTATCCTTGGGCTTTCTTGTCTGAATCTCTCTTACTAAATTAGAATATATTGAATGATTTTTTGTGAAACATTGGAGTCCCTAAGCCCTCTTTCTTTTTTCAATAGTGTGTAATACTGTGGATGATTTGATTTAGATGAGTTTGTGGATATTCTACAGTCCCCTATCATTTTGTCTCATTCCTATGTCGAATTGCAAAAGTGGATGTCTGTTTGCAGGTCATAGTCTGTGTCTACTTATAGTAAATATGTTATTTTTTGTGAAATTACTTCTTTCCCTGAATAGCCTTTGTTTGTTTCAGGCCTCTCTATGAAATATTTATGCAAGCCTATCTAGGAAGTTGTGTTCTATTTGTTCCAAGGTTTCATGCTGAGATTAGTCAATGTGTTATGATTCAGGTCACCTTTGGTGTATCACCTAGTAGGATAATTTCCTTTCAGTCATTTCCCTTTTATGCATTCCTTCTATCCCTTTTCCCTCAAGAATTTACTTTCATGTTGAGAAGTAAATTTGGGTGACATATCAAGAGGAACCGGCCTAGAATCTGGAGGTCTCGTCTCAGTTAGCAAAAGGTCCCACAACCTTGAGATGATTCCCATGTTACATTAGATTACCAAGACTATGAGAGCTTGGATAAGGGTGCAAATCTAGGTGTCTAACATAAAAATATTGCAAGAACATAAAGTAAGTGAATAAAGGTGACTACTCAACTAAATAGAGTATAATATGGAGACTCAATAATGGAGTCTCATCACATGGCTTGTGTAAGCCTGTGCAGCTTCTAGCAACCCTTCTCTCATCAAGGATGCTTTATTGAGCCATATCAACATTCACAAATGGAAAGGCTACAATGTATTGTATCAACATCCTCAAATGCTGAAAAGGTACTATGTCATATCAATGTCCATTGACAAAAAGTAAATTTATACTGTATCAACGTCCTCAAATGACGACGGGGTAGTCACATATTATTATATTAAGTTTTATCCCCATAATGTGTTTAAGGTTATCCATTATTATTAGAGGCTCTATCAAGGTTACCCTAGAGATCCTTTGTTCTCTAGTCCACCTTGAAGAGTCACTCCCTCCCACTAGTCAACACAAGCCAACAAAGGCAAAACATACAAAAGACTCATACATCCAAAATCCCAAAATACATCCAAGACTCAATTAGCCTCAAAAAAAGAGTGCACGTCCTATAGGATCTCATCATGGAACACTAATTTTTCTTGTGATGTGGTCTCAACCATCAACATAATGCATTCCAAATGAAATCAAAATTCAAGCAAGGAGGTAAAAACCCAAAGAAGGGAAAAGCCATAATAAGTTCTCACAACACATTCAACCGGGCACTTTGTCAAGAGTATGGATTCGTCCATGAGTCCAAAATTTACAAAGTGAAACCATAGAGTGATTGAAAATATGGATAAAATTATACTCCAATGTTCTAAATATGTCAAACATGCTAAACAAAAAAGCTGGGTAGCATGCAAAACGAGGCAAACACAAAAATGCTTAAAATTTAAAAATAGATGAAATGGACAGAACTAAAAAACATTTTCCTCTAGGGTCTAACTAACCCAAAAACCCAATAAAAAGTCAATTCCAACATCGTGGGCAAAAATGGCCAACCTCATGATGAAAAAACTCAAATTGAAAACCCAACATCTACATACAAACCCAAATGGGTGCTAAAAGCATAAAGAAACAAGGGGAAATTGCTAACTATCATCCCATGAAGCAAAAGAAAATTGGAATCAAAATAGATAGATAAGTATTGATAAAAAAATGTGAGAGCCCTATCTCTCACCAAGTAGGAAACCACAAAAGTAGTAAGAATAAAAGTAAAAACCTCATAGAATTGCGAACGGCTCCACAAGAATGGAAGCAATTATGGCACGGTCTACCGAGCCGCTTCCCACAAAAATATGATGCCTGAGCCAAACCCAACAATCAATAACATGGATTTTCTAATTAAATTTAGAGCAAATCCAAATTTTCACAATAGAGAAAAAGTGAAAAAGTGAGGAAAAATAACTCACTTTTTAATTATAAAGCACTTTTTTCCAACATGACTTTAAAATAGTTTATTTAAATAATTTCAATAAACTATTGACCCTTTTCCCAATTAACTAAATTGATTTCAGATAACTTTAATCTAACTACAAAAAATTATCTGATAAATAAAATAAATATTAAAATACCCCAAACACATTAAAAATCAACATTTTAATTAAGTCATCCGCGATAGATGCGAGAACTTCTAAATGCACAGATAGTCACTGGTTAATCACAAATGCATAATGAATTCAGATTTACCAAAATGTACCAGATGGAATAACATCATAATAATGTATACACCATCCATACAAGGATGACATTGGCTCAATATAAAAGGCCGGAGTTACTATTTGTTGTGTCACTGCCAGGGATATAGACACGCTCAAATCCTACAGCTCAGGCATATTGTGTTTGGTACGTGTTCACTAAAACAAGAAAAAATCAAGTGTATATTCTCAAAAAATAAATAGTCGAAGCATATAACCTACATAATAACAATCAGCGAAGGAGAGAAATACATCGTGTGGATCTCACGAATGAGAAACTACAACTTTGTCTCACTTTATATAAGCACAAAGGGCATATTACATAGAGATTATGTGAACATAACAGTGAACATCATAACATTTGAATTAACATTGTATTTTAATTTAAATATAAAACATTTAAATATATAAGTTTACAATGATAAACGCATGAATCAATGAAGTTTAATAACTAAAATATCCAATAGCATATAAGTCATAACGTATCAATGTCCCATAAAATCATCATGATAGCATAATCAGTAGTCTTGAATACAAAATACACTAGATATCATCATAAGGCATCATGTCACATCACTAACATCATCATGTAGATATGATCAAACTGAACAACAACATAATCTAAGCATCTATTATAGCCTAATACTAGCAACTAAAATAATAAATTATCATCAATGCATCTCATCATATAGATAATCATAATAATAAACAAGAGTATATCTCGGATCAAGTTCATCATGGAATAGAATGTAATCATGGGAGGCAATATACATTTTCCTAAAAATAGAAGCATAGTCCCCCAACAAGACCTCACCCCAATAAGGTGAAGAACAAAAAATTATTTCTAACTTTTAGGATCTCCATCTTCATCACAAAAATCATAAGTTATAGATGCATTGTATGTGTTGAAGATTGACGAAGGCCACTGTACGGTGGAGGACCGTACGGAAAAGGCCACCATACGGTGGAGGATGACAGAAGGTGAACCATACGGCAGAGACATTGTGCGGTGAGGAGAAGGTGCCTGCGCAACCGCCAAAGGATGTGTTTCACGGTACGGAAAGACCACCGTACGACGGAGGCAATCTCACCGTACAACCAAGGGAGAAGTTACCCAACAGAGGTAAACATGCCGAAGGGAGAAGTTATCCGACGGAGGTAAATGTGCCGAAGGGAGAAGTTACCCGACGGAGGTAAACATGCCAAAGGGAGAAGTTATCCGACAGAGGTAAATGTGCCGAAGGGAGAAGTTACCCAACGGAGGTAAACATGCCGAAGGGAGAAGTTACCCGACGGAGGCAAACGTGCCGAAGGAAGAAGTTACCCGACGGAGGTAAATGTACTGAAGTGAGTAATCACCATGTGTGACAGACGATTGGTAGACAACTATTTTGTCGGTAACCGTTCTTGTACCGAATTCTGTAACGAATTGTAGTGTGCATAAATGGCTGCAAGATTCGTGAAGAATTGTATGGTTGTAATATTAGGTTGATTGTAACACAATCTGAGCCTGTGAACCTGTACAAAAAACTAGAGATTTTGTATGTAATTGTTTACTGTAATACAAAGTTGCTCAGGGGTTTTTCAGTGGTGGGTTTTTTCCCATAAGGGTTTCCCACGTAAATTTCTGTCTTATGTGTTTTATCTTGTGTGTGTCTTTATTTTCTCTATTCTTATTTTTCCTATGCATCTCAGTAGATTTGATCAATTTCCCCTGTAAATTGACATTTGGAAGGCGTTTCCGCAAGTAGCTTTCCTAACAAGTGGTATCAGAGCCAGACCCATTACCATTATTTTGTTGGATAGGGTTGGTTGTTTGGGTAGGGTTGGTCATTGGTGTCAATTTGGTTCCAGTGGGAGTTAGTGAAGTGTTGAACTTGCAATCAAAATGGTGGGTACAGTAGGGAGAATAGAAATTGAAAAGTTTAATGGCACAAACTTTGAGTTATGGAAACTTAAAGTTGAAGATATGATGGTAGACCAAGATCTATGGATTGCTGTGTCTGGGAACAAGCCTTCAGGCATGAAGCAGGAAGATTGGGATCTGGCAGATCGAAAGGTGAGAGGAATGATACGATTGACACTGGTAGATAGTGTTCTCTTAAACGTCTATGAGGAGAAAATGGCACATTCTTTGTGGAAGAAATTGGGAGATATTTATCAGGGAAAATCCTTGGTAAACAAGCTCTTCCTGAGAAAGAAATTGTACTCTTTGAAGATGGATGAAGGAACCGCTGTGGCTGGTCATTTAAACGTGTTCAATATGGTGATTGCACAACTTACATCTATTGGTGTGTCCATAAGTGAAGAGGAGCGTTGCATGTTGTTGTTGAGTTCTTTTCCTGATTCATGGGACCATCTTGTGATGGCCATTGGAAGTATGACTACTCAATTTAAAATGGATGAAGTAGTTGTTGCACTTCTGTCAGAGGAGATGCGGAGGAGGTCTTCTGAGGTGGCTAAGGAGGCTCTTGATGTTTGAGACCAATCGAAGGACAAAGGCAAGGACATGAAGTCTGAATCTTCTGGAAATAAGTTCAAAGTGAAGTGCTAGAATTGTGGGCAGACTGGTCATATCCGAAAGGATTGCAAAGAGAAGAAGAAGAATAAAGTGGAGAGTACTTCTAATTCTGAGTCTTCTGATAGTGACGGTGAAGATGCTAGCAGTGCTGCTTTGGCTAATCGGTCATCTTATGATGACTGGTTCAATTAATTTGGTCTTCATGTGGAAGATGGTGGTCACAATTCCATGTGTGACTCGACAGTACAGTATGGTAGGAGTTGATGGCAGTGACATAGGTGCCATGTGTGACTTGTCACCATAGTTCAGTGGGAGTCTTTTGGCAGTGATGTAGATTCATCATTTGATGATGGATGAAATGTTATGTCATGGTAAACTCTTGAATGCATTTAGAGTTTTTGGCATGATATTCTTATGTTCATATGGAGCATGTTATCTCTTTGGATGAGATGTTTTAGATCATGATTGTCATGCTTATGTTCCTAATTATGCAGTTGGAACTTTGACATTGGTCTTGGTTTAGTTTTTGTGTTTTGAGTACATTGATCATTTGCTTGGTACTTCATGATATTGTGGCTTTGTATTTGGAGTTTGGCATGGGTTGATCAGTTACAGGTGCTCATGGATACATGGAAACAAAAATGGTGTGCATACTTGGTGATGGTTTCTGTTAGTCGTGCTGAGTAACTTTGTCCTTCGTCAAGTGGGAGATTGTTGAAGATTAACGAAGGCCACCGTACGGTGGAGGACCGTATGGCAAAGGCCACCGTACGGTGGAGGATGACAGAAGGTGAACCGTACGGTAGAGACACCGTGCGGTGAGGAGAAGGTGCCTGCGCAACCGCCAAATGATGTGTTTCATGGTACGGACAGACCACCGTATGATGGAGGCAATCTCACCGTACAGCCAAGGGAGAAGTTACCCGACAGAGGTAAACATGCCAAAGGGAGAAGTTATCTGATGGAGGTAAATGTGCCGAAGGGAGAAGTTACCCGACGGAGGTAAACATGCCGAAGGGAGAAGTTATCCGACGGAGGTAAATGTGCCGAAGGGAGAAGTTACCCGATGGAGGTAAACATGCCGAAGGGAGAAGTTACCTGATGGAGGCAAACGTGTCGAAGGAAGAAGTTACCCAACGGAGGTAAATGTGCCGAAGTGAGTAATCACCGTGTGTGACAGACGATTGGTAGACAACTGTTTTGCCGGTAACCGTTCTTGTACCAAATTCTGTAACGAATTGTAGTGTGCATAAATGGCTGCAAGATTCATGAAGAACTTTGTGGTTGTAATATCAGGTTGATTGTAACACAATCTGAGCCTATGAACCTGTACGAAAAACTAGAGATTTTGTATGTAATTGTTTACTGTAATACAAAGTTGCTTGGGGGTTTTTCGGTGGTGGTTTTTTTCCCGTAAGGGTTTTCCACGTAAATTTCTGTCTCATGTGTTTTATCTTGTGTGTGTCTTTATTTTCTCTGTTCTTATTTTTCCTATGCATCTCAGTAGATTTGATCAATTTCCCTTGTAAATTGACATTTGGAAGGCGTTTCCGCAAGTAGCTTTCCTAACAGTATGCAGATACAAAAATGGATTGATATTGTTTCAACAAGAATTTTTTACAGAAATGGACATAATAGTTGGCGCAAATTTAATCCAATGCATCTAAATGCATCTTGAAATGTAAATTAAATATGACGCAAATACATGATGTGAATTTTATTGAATAAAGAGTTTTTTAAATCATGATAGTTTATGATTTCGAAGTACTAATTATCATAATGCTGTGAATCTCTTCATTTTTTTGAAATAATTTCTCTTGATTTTGAAAAATAATAAAGCATAATTTGATAAAATTAAAAGAATCTTAAAAAGAAAGTACAAAATTTTAGATTGAATGTAGATCGCATAAAATTTATATTAAAAATTATATTATGTACTAATGGTTTTTTATGATGCTTCTAAACATCTCGTGTCTCTAAATATACATATCACACATTTATGAGAATCATATATATATATGTATATATATACCCACTCACTCAAACTAAAATCAAATCGCAAAGAAGAAAATATACAAAATTTTAAATAATAACACAAGCAATTAGATGTAATTCTTATTTTCTTCAAAAGTTTATACATTATACCTATGAGTCTAGAGCCTAAGAGATTCATATGGCTAATATAACCCTTTAATCTCATTTTCCCTTATTTTGTAAGTCAAGGCGGTTGATTTTTATAATTAAAAGAAAATTGCTAATAACTATTTAGCTAGAGGAACCCAAATCAATGTTTGACTATATTGACCTAAGATTGGGTGTAGAGATTCTAAATAATTATTCAAATCTCTCAATGCTCATCACACTTGAAATTGCATCAATAAAGTCAAGGATGGAGAAAATTTTCTCAGTGAACTTTTGGAAATTTTGTAGTATTTTTCCAAGAACTATGAGAAAGTTTTCACTACCATAAAAAATCCCCTAAACTGACTAGGCCCTTTAGGACCATGTCTAGAATATTTCCTATCAAATTTTCTCCACACAAAAATTCTTTTGTGATCAATTTATCTCTATTTCCAACATCAAGAAGGTTTTTCATACCATGTTGAATGAAGAGGCTCCTCTTGAACACCACTTGATTTTGGGGAGGGGGTCATGTGAATCAACATCAATTAAATTTAACTCTATTTTGTATTAATTCTTAAATAGTTAAATTAATATTTTAAGATATGAAATGAAGGAACACACACAAGAACACCAGATTTATGTAGAAAACCCAATGAGGGAAAAATCACATTGAGAAAATTATTCACAACATATGAATAAAAAATTACAATGTTTTAGGCAAGAGGCAAAGAAACTCAATGTTCCCAAAGTTTATGTACACTACCAAGGAACTCACTATCCCTAATAAAAAATCTACATATAGAGATACCAAAGAAGCACACTATCCTCGAGAAGACAAAAGGAAATGTGAAAAGTGTATAGGATCTCCAGACTAATCAATGTATAAACTTTGTCTATTTCTACAATTTTCACCTCTTCTTACAGTGACTTTACATACGATCCCTTAATTCGCATTCATCACATATATCTTTTTCGTATGTTTCTCACACAATCCTCACTTTCACTCATACCTTAATCCATCCATTACATACAAATATATAGTTTTTTACTCATCATATTTACAAATAGGCTAGCCTAAAGAATATAGGCAATATTTACAAAAAGATGGACAATGCAACCATTCATACTTAGTGCGGTCCACCTCAAGAGATAAATAAGACCCGATCATATCAAAATACTTGTCCAAAGAAAGTCTTCATAAAAGTATATCCATCACAACAATCTCCTAAGCCAAAATTAAATGTCATGTGTAAGAACATGTTACCAATTGGTCCCAAAATATCCTTTGGTGCATGCTGCAGAATGCAAAGACAAAAATACCATAGTAAAATTATCATTATCTTCTTTAAGAATTCTCCAACCTATATTCGAACCCATAGGACCTTGTCCACCAAACTGCACATATTTAAATTCCAATGTGGAGAAATGCATGAAATTCTTCGAGCATGTTTAACCCAATTTTTACACCAATCTCTTTGTCAGCAAACAAAGCAACACCTCTTCTTCTACAAAATATTTGGGAACTTGAAAACATGATAGTGAAACATACTCAAAGCAAACTAATTATAGCCAAGACCACAAGCCACCACCACATTATGCAAAGAATATTCTCATGGGATCTTCAAATACTCTTTCCTATATATTTCAACCTATAATACTTCTATTATGTACATATATTAATCTTCAAATATTCTCTACCATTCAATGTCTCAATCTTAGTAATTATTCAAATATTCCTCATCAATCATTATCATGGCCTCAAAAAATCTTCAATCTTCTTCATCAAACATTTTCACATCCTCATAAACTCTTCAGATATTCTTCATCAATCATTATCACAACCTCAACAAGATGACATTAATGCCACATGAGAAGTGAAGTCAATGAAAATACAAGGTATACTACTAATAGCTCCTAGCTATGATGATTTTCCTTCTAAATTATTCAAGGCCCTTTTGTATTGTGTTGGTGATTTTTTATAAAACTCTATCTTGAAGCCTATTCTAGGTTTTTAGATAAAGTAATTAACAAAAAAATACAAAATTTGTACCTGAAACTAGAGACATAGAGATATTTGCAATTAGAGGCATATTGTGTGTCTCAATTTATTTTACAAGATTATTGCTAAAGCTTTAGAATTGAAAGTGTGCATTTTCCTTTCTCAATTTGTGACAACTAAGAAATCTAGTTTCAAAACATATAGATGTATTTTAAATAATATTATTTCATTTAGGGAAGGTAAGGAAAGGGTTAGATTCTCTTCATAAGTTTCTACTCCTCAAAATTGACTTTACCAAAGCATGAGATCATATTGAATGACTATTTATTCTATCAATTCTTTAAGCTCTAGGATTTGATCCTTTCTTTATTCAAATAGTTAACATGCTCTTTTTTAAATGCCTTGAATTGCATTAATTTTAATGGTCATCAATCTAATGTATTTGGTATTTTGAATTCCATTCAGAAAAATTATCACTTGGTTTAGCTCTTTATGTGCTTATTGATGAAGATTTAGGATATCTTTTAATTCATTTTATGTCACATTGGCTAGTAAAAGGTATATATCTTTACTTTTAATTTATTAGGTAATATTATTAATGGCCACTTTGTGGAAGTGAATCACTCATAGAAGAGGAGAAAATATTAAAAATTTCCTGAAGTGATAGGATATTTTTTACAAATCTTATAGATTTTCCATTTAGTGATATAAGACTAAATATCATGAAAAATCTCTCTTCTCTACACCTACTTAGCTTCAATTAAACAATTGAAAATTGATTGGTTATAAACAAGTTTTCAAATTCTTGGCATCCCCTTCACCTTCAAGGCATCACAAATATCCTTGTGAAAATTTATGCTTTCTATATAATATAAGATGGGATGCAATGTTATAGGGGCACTACATCCCAAATCCTAGTATATATTGAAATAAAAAACCACAACAAAGTGAATCTGATTAACACAACCAAGATAGTAAGGGTACCAGTATGATATCTACAAACTTTAGGGTTTTTTATTCCTTAATAGAAATTACAAGGAAATGAAATGTGAATGAAATATGTAATCTATGAAAGTGTGAGAAAGGAGAAAGAGGTAGGAACAAGTGCACCTGGAAACAAGATGGAGAAGGTAGGACTTTGAATCAGAATTTGATTGTCATCAGAATCTTGAATTCTACTGTAACTTTAGATCTAGAAGGTAGGGACCTATATCTTTATGCACCTAAAATCTCAATAAAAAAATGGTAGGAACAACTCAATTTTTTTGGAACAAGTCAGATTTTTGGGAAAAAAGTTGACTAGTTGACTTGCTTTTGGCCAAAATTGATGAAACTTTCTAGGGGTCTCGAAATGCACATGTATTGTCTAGATCCACAATCTCATTCCACAACCTATTCTTGCACACAGAAAAATTGTGGAAGAAGGTTGAAGAAAGGGGTTTTCCTTAGTTAAACACATGTTTAGAATTCAACCTTGAAATGAAATGAAATAAAGGAAAAGTGTGTTGTCATGTAGTAGAGTCTAGATCTAGACAATGAAATATATCATACCTTGTAGATGCAATTACTTCTTTAAATGTGATCAAGAATTTTGATGCAATAACTTTTAATAAACACAAAAACCCAAAAGGAAATCATGCAAGGAAAAACCTCATGAAATAGATTTTTTAATTTGCCACAATTCTATAATGCAAAAGAGAGAGAAGGATGAAGCTTGATGGATGAATGTAAATCTCCTTCCTTGATAGAAAACTCTTTTCTTGGCCTCTAAAGCAGGAAAGATGATAGAAAGGAAACACCTTGATTGAATGAAGATGAAGATGTCAATTCTTAATGGCTCTTGATGGCTTCATTGA
The DNA here is from genome assembly GCA_018584345.1 of Thuja plicata. Classification (NCBI taxonomy): domain Eukaryota; kingdom Viridiplantae; phylum Streptophyta; class Pinopsida; order Cupressales; family Cupressaceae; genus Thuja; species Thuja plicata. The sequence goes on from MU227659.1 coordinate 1,959,150, forward strand.
ACTTGAATTCTTGGATGCTTAACTGATGGATGATCATTTTATCTCCTCTTATGTTATTGCCAAAAGAGGGAAGAGGAGGTCCTTTTATACTTAACTCCCTACATTCAGGATTCAAATTTTATCAAGGCTGACCACAAATCTAAATCTCAAAGGAAAATACTGTCACTGGGCTTCGAGTTGGGCCCAAAAACCTAGGGACAAATCGGATAGTAAGCTTGTCCCCAGGTACAAGTTGGCTAGTAGACTTGTTCCTCAAAAAATGAGCTCAAATTTTGCAGGGATGTCGGGGAAGGTGAAAAGAAGCGGGGGAGAATTTACAGATTGTTGTGAAGTCAGAACATAACCTAAAAGTATAAAATAAATGAATAGGTCCTAGGTGAGGAAATGAAATATGAGATTGGATAAAAAATGTGAACTCACACCTATAAGAAAGGGCCAACCTTGAGTTAAAGAAACATTGAAGGAGAAAGGAGAACCCATATTTGAATTAAGGTTGCATTTAAGTGCTATATGAGGTCCTACCATAGAAAACACACTACAGTAGGCACAAAATGGTTCTAAAATGAGCATAAGTTAGGTGCTTATTTTTTAGGATGATAAATTTAGCACCTAGTTTAGTGGGTGTATGAGGAAAGCTCATGCTCATGATAAAGGAAGAGATAGAAGAGAACAAGAATGATGAAAGAGAGCGATTCTCATGGGAAAATTGCAAAAGAGATATAAGACAACATTAAGTTTAAGAACATAAGCCCCAAAAAAAAGGATCTAAACTCAACATCCATGCGTAAGAGCATGAAAGCAAAGAAAAACAAAAGGGATTTAAACAAAGATATATAAAAAAACACAACACCTAATAGGGGTTAGTACTAAAAACACGGCTCCAAATCAACTAGCGAAAGAGACCTCAGTCAGAAATTTCCCATTCACTAATATCTTATCTAGAAAGCTATTGCAATAGCATTAGTGATCACACAAAAAGAGAAGGGGAATCACCAAAGATGAAAAAACCTCCATGTTCTAACCCACTAGCATAGCCATAAGAGCATGGAGAGAGAGAGAGAGAGGATCAAGTTTCATTATGCTAGGTGATACATGGGAGGAGAAGAGAGAAAGGAAGACAAGTAGAAGGGATAGAAATTTGTGTTATGACAGTTCCACTCATCTCAAAGAGAGAGAAAGGAGAATTGATGGTCTAGCAAGCTGTGATATGCTAGTCAATTCTAGCTTCAAAAATTTGTGCACAGAGGCGGCTTTGAAAATGTTTTGCACACATGAGTAGATTCAAAATGTTTTATGCACAAAGGTATATTTGGAAATGTTTTGCACACATGGATGGATTTGAAAATATTTTGCGCATAGGGATGACTTAAAAAATTTGTGCACAGAGACAAATTAAAAAAAATTTAAGCATAGGGGCGTCCTAGAACTGTTTTTCACACACAAGAAGCTTAGGTATTATTCTTATGGATCCATAAAGAAATATTCATATATTTTACAAGGGAGGCCGTATGTATGCCTCCCTCCTTATGATGAAAACATTGGTGAAATCATAAGGAAAAAGAACAAGGATACCGACTTCCAACAACAAGGATATATCCTTAAAACAACAATGTATGTCATAAACTTGGCAAAGAGGGATGACTCTTGTGAGATGAGAAAATAGATAATTGTGAAAGGGTATTCCTCTTGTGGGAAGAGGACCTTGAAAGGAAGAGATCTTGTCTGAAATACATCTACCTTCAAGAGGAGTTATTGAACAAAGATTATGTCTTCAAGAAAAAGAGGGGAAGGGAACAAGAATGCACCATTTTAGCACCCTATTTCTAGGTGGAAAATGGATTCTTGATGAAGGATAGCATACTTTGAAACAAAAAGAAATGGAATTTAATTATGATGGACATAATTTTATAAATAAAGGAGAGGTTGTGATGAAGGATGCACACGTCTTTCATAAGAGAGAATCCTGAATCAAAACAAACAATTATTGTTTAGAAAAGAATGTCACATGATAAAAAAAAATGTCAGTAAACTAAGGAAATTAGATAATTAGAAAATAGATAAGAAAAAAAAATGAAACTTTCCCCCAAAGTGTGAAGGAAAGATAACATATGTGATGTGTCCCTAATTATAGTTACTTCGTAATAGATGTATCATTCTAAGAAAAATAAGTTGTAAACTAGAGAAATATCCTAATGTAAAATAAACATGTTTACTCTAGAAAGGACATTACATTATAAAATAAGCAAGTCATGAAGGAGATAGATGAATGATATAAATTATATGAAAGATTAATGATGATAGACATGCCCTTTGAGCCATGAAATATATTGTTAAAGAAGATATGTAATTATCTTGTGTGAAACAAAGTGTCTCATACCAAAAATGATGTACCATCATGAAATAATACCAATCCATGAAGATCTGAGACAAAGAAGGGGAAATAGGCATGGCACATTATGTCAACTTAGTGGTTAATATAATTATAAAAGATATGCACTTCCAAGCAAGGAATAAATTATAAGAAGGATATGAATCTCCATAAGGAGAAAGATCCTAAACAACAAGCCCTTGCATGGGAGGAAATCACAGTATAAAACAGGTGACTAGAAAAGAAATAATGGATCCCTTGAAAGGAGAAATAAATGAGATAGAAATAAATTTTCCCCCAAGAAAGAAGACAAGGAAAATGATAACCCAATATGTACCCTAAGTGATAGATATTTTATAACTGACATGCACTTTCAAGAAATAATAAGGTTTCAACTCGAGATGTAAATCTCCTGAAAAAGAGAAGATCCTTGCGTAAAAAAAATCATATAAGAAAGGAAATCATACCATAAAAGAAGCAAATCTACAAAGGATATTGGATGTATTGGAAAAGAAGAGAGAAATAGGAAGAAGGATCAAGTATACACACCTTTCCTATTTCTAGGTGAGGGAATACTTGATAGAGAATGACACATTATGCTCCCTAAGTGGTTTTTATTTATAATAGACATTTTCTTTCAAGAAAGCATAAGATTGAAACTCGGGATGTCAATCTCCTAAAAAATATAATATCCTTATGTAAAACAACAAATGTATGCAAGGAAGGATGTCATATTATAAAGGAAATGAGTCAACAATGGGATAAAAATGGGTGCTTGAGATAAATAGGAGAGTCAAATAGAACCCTTTCCCCCTAAGTGAGGAGACAAGGAATAAGGACTATTATGTTTCTCATAAAGTATGATTGCACCTAAAATTGCATCACCATTAATGATAATGATCCTACAAAGGTTAAACTGGCAATGCCACGTAGTGAGGAACAACACAATGGGAACATAAATGTTATTTAGAACGATCATGAAAAATGTTTCATTCATTGTTACATGTCATTTGAAACACACCACAATCAATAATAGAAATTTGGTTTCACAACAATGTATAATACAAAATGGGATGCAATATTATAGGGGTACTGCATCCCAAATCCTAGTACACATTGGAATACAAAATCAAAATAAAGTAAATCTGATTAGCATAAGCAAGAGAGTGAGGGCACCAATGCGAGATCTACACAATGTAGGGTCTTTTATTCCTTAAAAGAAATGACAAGGAGATAAAATGTGAATGAAAGATATAATCTATGAAAGTGAGAGCAAGGAGAAATAGGTAGCAACAAGTGCACCTAGAAATAAGATGAAGAAGGTAGGGATTTGAAACTGAATTGAGTGTTGCTGGAATCTCAAATTCTGCTATAACTTCATATCAGGAAGGTGGGGACCTGTATCTTTTTACACCTACAATCTCACTAAAAAATGATAGGGACAAGTTGACTCTTTTGGAAAAACTCAACTAGTCGAATTGTTCCTAGAAAAAACTAATGTAACTATCCAGTGGTCTACAAAAGCACATGTACTCTCCAGATCTAGAATCTCAGCTCTACAATGTGTTCATGTACATATGGGGGAAGAAGATCAAACAAAGGGGTTTTCCTCAGTCAAACCCCTGTTTAGGAATCAACCTTGAAATGAAATGAAATAAAGAAAATGTATTTTGTCATGTAGCAGGGGCTAGATCTAGACAATGAAATATATCATACCTTGTAGATGCAATTAATTCTTTAAATGTGATTAGGTATGTTGGTGAAATACCTTTGACTAAACATGAAAACCTAAAATGAAATCATTCTAGACAAAACCTTTAGAAATAGACATTGTAATTCACCACAATACTTGATTGGAGAAGAGAGAGCAAGATGAATCTTAATGGATGAATATAGATCTTCTTCCTTAATAGAAAAATCCTTTTCTTGGCCTCTAATCGGGGAAAGAAGCTAGAAAGGAAGCACCTTGATGGAATGAAGATGAAGATGTGAATGTTTGATGGATCTTGATGGATTCCTTGAACCTGAATGCTTGGATGCTTGATTAATGACTTGATAGCTTTCCCATGAATGATCTCTTATGTTGTTGCTTGCCCTCGGATGGATGATCATGTTATATCCTCTCTTTTTATTTCCAAATGAGGGGAGAGGAGGTCCTTTTATACTTAACTCCCTCCATCTAGGATTCAAATTTTATCAAGTCCAACCACAAATCTAAATCTCAGAGGAAAATCTTGTCATTAGCCTCCTGGCAAAATTTGGGCCCAAAACCCCAAGGGCAAGTCAGCTAGTTAGCTTGTTCCTGGATAAATGAGCTCAAATTTCACAGGGATGTTGAGAAAGGTGAAAAGAAGCAGGGGGAATACAGGTTGTTGTGAAGTCAGAGTAGATCCTAAAAGTGAAAATAAATGAATAGGTCCTAGGTGAGCAAATGAATTATGGGATTTGATAGAAAAAATAAAATCATGCCTAGAAGCAAGGGCCAACCTCAAGTTCAAGAAATATTGAAGGAGGAAGGACGACCCATATTTGAATTAAGGATTGATTTAAGTGCTATATGAGGTCCTACCTTAGAAAACACACTAAAGTGGGCACAAAATGGTCCTAACATGAGTACAAGTTATGTGCTTACTTTTTAGGATGATACACTTACTAGATTGTGCCTAATTGGTCATAAATTCCCTTTCTCCAGATAAGAAACTTCATTTTTACAATAATATTCATGTGGCCACTAGTGTTTGTTTTTAGTCATGTTGAACTCCTTTTAAGGCATCCTAAATCAAATTCGACTATATTTTCAAATATTTTACATGAAAATTTTAAAACAATCATAAGGATTTTCATAGGATGAATTGGGAGTTGTACTCCCTTTGGATTGTAGAGGTCAAATACTTTTATTCACCCAATGCCAACGATTGGTTATTTGTACTAAGTAAATCATTCATTAATTTTAATTTGGCAAATCCTATAAAATCCTTGTGTGATGTTACATCAAATTTTGTCATCTTTCTAGATGGATTATGTGGAAAGGCATACGGTTTCAAACCATTCTCACATGAATAACTCAATAGTGATCTAGAGACTTTTCAAAGTAAAAGTATTTCTAGAGCTTGGGAAGTTATGAAGACCTAACTTATTTGGAATTTTTTTATATTCCATAATGGGATTTCTATCAAGCAATAAAATATCAGTACTCTCCTATTTTACAAGATCATGATCACCCATTAGTGATGTTTCCTTGAGTGCATGTACTGTTTCATTATAAATGAATTTGATCTCTACAATACTTCTCTAGAAATTCAATGAATTTCTTACTGTGGGTTTAAGCTAAGTCTAAGCTTAACTTTTATAATTACTATTATTAAATCTTTGATACATTCATGGAGAATATTCTAGCTTATGTAATTCACATATTCATAATCAACTATTCTAGTCCTTGTAAGAATTATTAAAATTGGGGTTTAAGAACTACCTTTTGAATTTATAAAACTTGACAAGGATATATTGGCTCTCTGCTTAATTTCTCATGGCTCCCACTTGCAATCAAAAGAAGCATTTGCAATCACCAATTTCTACTTCACTTAAATTTTTAGTATATTATTTTCCAAGACCTTTTTTTTTCTCTACGGTACCCTATTTGAGAATTTTAGATCCATGTTCTCCATTTTTTATTAGTTGAAGTCTTTTATGACATTATTCTAGCTCTTTCTAGGAGTCTAAAATGTATAAACCTATATCCATACATTTTTTAAGCCCTTCAAACTTATATTTTTTATTGGAAAATGGTTCTGTTAGAGGATTGGCCACACTTCCCTTATTAATACAATCATATTTTATATGAGTTTAAGATGAATATTATTTTCAACATATGAAAACTGAAATTTAATCATTAATATAAATTTATGCTTTTTATTAGTGGTTACTTTTTTTTGAAGAGACTATAAACTCTTTACAAATAGTTGTTTAAAGGATCCAAAATCCACAACTAGAATGTTAATAGAAGATAGAGCATAGACAAACAGAAAAAAAATAATGTAACCCAACAACCAACCATTAAGTGACTAAATAAACCATGATAATACATGCCCAAGTTCATAGCCAAATAATTAACTAGTTCAAGGAAATAACACCTCGTTCCCTAAAAGAAACTAAAAATGTGCAAATAATAAAAAATGTTAATGTTAACTTTCCCTCAATGTAGGTGTATCAAACTTCTACCCTCCTCAAACTCCATCTTAATAGGAGAAAAGAAAAAATTGAAGGTCGCTCTTAAAACCCACCTCAATGGGATGAAAAGAGTGAAAAAAAGGCTCTAGAAATTAACCCCCTACAACATCTCCCAACTCTTCCTACAAAAATTGGTTTGACCTCAATAGGAAACAACTCCACCTCTATAGGGTCAAAAGAAGTAAAAAGGTGCCATAAAATAATACAACCCACCAATAGTTCCACCATCTCAATAGGAAATATAATGTTAGGATCTAAGAGTAGGGAAGAATAAACCCCTTTGTAACAATTCTAGAACTTATAAGAAAGGGCATCCAAATTATCCATTAATTATCCAAAAAGTATCCAAGTATCCATCAGCTATAAATGTATATGTTAATAAATACATGTTTCACTTTATTTTATTGTTATGATACATTAAAATGTTTATTTTTTATTAAAGGTCAAAATGGTTTCGAAGGGACTCTAAATCCTTTAGAAAAAACTACTGCCTAAGAAATAATCATATCTAATTGGCACCCAACCATTAGCGAACAATAAACAACAAAATAGAAAGACAAAAAATAAGACGACTACTTAATTTATTTAAGAGACTTTGTAGCCTTGATATCCTATGGAAGAAGGAAATAATGCAAGTTTTTCACCTCCTAAACATCTTTCTTTTGATTATCTAGAGGCTTCCTAGCATGGGTGTGAGTACATCTTCTCTAGCCCTTCTTACTAGAAGAAACAACCTATTTATTTTTACCTCTAACATCTTTGCATCATCATCTCCCTTAGAGGGATCCATCATATTTTGAGTTCTCGTATTCTTAATCTTTTCATTTAGAATAAAAATAGGTTCAACATTATTTTCAATGGTGGTCTGACTCCACCTTCACCACATTCTATAGTATTTTATGAACCTTCTAGATAGTCTCCCCCAACATATTGATGTGGCCTTCATATTCATCCTTCATTATTCTAACATCTCTAGAAACCTCAAGTATAAAATAGAAATCATCTTGTCATTCTTATCCTTATATTTAGACAATACATCACCTCCTTCCATAGCCTTCATGTTTTTTTTTACAAAATTTGGCCTTACATTAATCTAACTGATTTCCAAGAAGAATAATTGAATAATTTAAATTATCTCTCTTGGCCTTCTTTAGCTAAACCAAACACATTAAATATCTCCTCCTTGTTAGTGTTAAAAAATTAAAATTATTAGACATCTCATACAGTGGTAGAGTTTGATTCTCCCAAGATAGGTTATTGTGTTGGCAGTCACCATTTTTTTCCTTTACACTAAACTTACCCCATCCCTCCTCCTCAATATAAAATGAATCCTTCTTCCCAACCCCAATAGACTACTCCTTCACAATGAAACGATCCTTACAGTTCTTCTCAACTTGTTTCCTCCCCGCCAAATTTTCCTTTCCCTTAGGTTTCCTCTTTCCTATCATTTTATCCTTACCTTTCCCCTTAATGTGGATAATCCTCATTTTTTCTCCATAGGGGACTACACATTACAATATTACTCAACATCACCTATGAATGACCTCCCCAACCATGAAATATGAGTTTTATCACACTTCTTTTGGGCAATTTGTATCCTCTTTAATATATTCACAATCCCCTCTTCCTTAGCAACCCATTCTTCCTCCATTGATTTATCTTTTATGTTAGACCTCATGTGAAATTAACGAAAATAGTATAGATGGTAGGTTTAAAATGTTTAATAACTCTATTTAGGCTTGGCCATGAGGGATAGAGATTTCCTATTCTCTATAATGAGAAGAATCAAACACTCATGTAGAATTGGATTTTAAGAGTTTTTATTGTGATCCTTAAATACCCTTCTTGAGAGAATGAAACAAATAAAAGGGAAGCAAAACAACAAACATATAGAAAAAATGATTAAGAAGAATGAAATGATACCTAAATAAACTAGTGTGCCTACTATTTAGAGTGAAGTACCTCATAATCACTTCCACAATATCAACCAAATTGGTTGGATAGAGCCATTGTTAATATGCACACCCAAAGTAATCTTATAAAAATTATTTTTTCATTCTTCTTGAAAAAAAAATTCATTGTAGCTTCAAAGGCCTTTCTATCCCTAAATATTTTATTTCCCTTAATGGGAAAGCCTAAAATTTGACTGGTTAGATCCTTTGAAATATTCAACTCTACCCCGTAGAAAGAAATAATTTCATTCTTCCAAACCTTGAAAAACTCTTTGGACACATACTAATCATACCAATCGAGCTTCTCAAATTAGGAGTAATCCTACCCCTCTCTAAGATCTTCCACACCCTATCATTTTTCTTCACCTCTTCATAAGAAACAAGATCAACCCAGATTCTATCGCCTCCCATGATGGAAGAAACAATGAAAGAGATTTTTTTTAAAAAAGGTAGAATAATATAAAATAAATGTCGTTGGTAAGAACTAAAAGGACCCAAATTATTTTCCAAAATCTATGTGAATATCCACCTAACAAGACATTCGGGAATGATCACAATATATGGGATATCTATAATAGAAAAACAAGCATTCATGACATAAGATGACATTAGCTATGAGGGGATGGGATCATGATTATCCCAATTTTTCTTCAAGTGGTCCAATCTCCTACTTTAGCAAAGAAAATAGCTAACCTAATATCCTAGCTATAAATAAGGGAGATATAGTACTACTCAAAGGTCTTAAGCATATGAGCCCCAAATAAAAAATGAATATCCTAACTTTGAATTTTATTCCTATGACGAAATTAATAATGTTCATCAAGTTTTCATCAACCCACACCTTATTTAAACCTTGAGACTTGGCCAATTTTAGTCCATTTTAGGTTTCATTTGCTTCAACAAAGTGATTTCTACATGTTCTAAAGTTTTTGAAGTTTTAAGTGAAAGAAAATTAGGTTTCACTTGAAGTGACCGAGTTACAAGTGGTCCTCAAGCACTTATGAGGAGATTTTATTTTTCTCAATCTTCCTTCAGGAGATGTTCACCTTCCTATGGTTGTTTTTTTTATAGAGTCCATCTACTCATGGTTCTCAAATGACTTTTTACTATACTTATCTATGCTTATAAGGAGTCGCAAAAAATGGGAATTGTTGTAGCCTACTCTTTTGTATTCTATCTCCATACCACTAAAAAGAGGAACAACTACATGTCTTAGCAGTGGTGCATCTAGCAAGTTCTATTAATTGTCTCTTTTTATTTTTCTAGCCTATTCTATAGAAGAAGAGAAATAATTAGACATAAAGATAATGATAGGTGAAACCCTCTTGTAAACACATCAAACCTCACCAGCATATGAAGAATGTTAGGCAAATCAGATCCTCCTCCTCCCTCATCTACTTCTACTTTAGTTTCCTATTAGTTGTGTATTTGTTTCTGACTTTTATGCACCCACCTTTAAACATATTTGAAACACTAGTAACAATAATATTTCAATGCTTATTTTAAAACATAAAAGCCTAAATTTAATTTTCTAAGTTCACATGTGGTTAACTATAGAACTTCACTAATACTTAAAAACCTAAAATCCCCAAATTTTAAAACTACATTTTTTATTTCATAATCCCTAATGAACTCTTATGGATATTTTTTAAACTCGTTTTCAATGTAAGACCCTAAATCCATATATTATAATCCAAATTACCTAATGTGAATACCTTATTTTTATATTTGAGATCCTAACCAATCAATTTTTCACATTTAAAAGATTGAATTCCTCATCATTGACCATTTACAAATAACCATTTCTACATTAAAAATAATTCTACTTACTCTCATATCAATTCAAAGATTAACAATTTGAAAACACTCACATTATACTAATGAACAATAGCATTCACTTAGAAGAAAGACCTTAATTATCTTTCCATGTAAAAAATGGCCTATGTGCAGAACTCATCATATATAAAAACTTATATGAAAACAATTTAATAACAATAAGTATTTTTATAATTTGCTTAAGAAAAGATAAAAATGAAAAAAATAAAAGAATTGAAAAGTAAAATAAAACTAACATAACTGTTTGCAAACTATTCCTTTTTCATTAAAGTATAAAGTACACTATTCACAAAAAGGGGCCTAGGACATATCAATTATTCATTAAAGAAAACATATTAAAAGAAGCCATCAGCAGCTAGAGAAGTCTCAGCTAGAGAGGAGGATCTTTGTCTTCAGAATTTCCACACATTAGAACCTAGAAGCGAGTCTGAAATAGTCCAGCCATCTTCTTCATCTTTTTCCTCCATTTCTCCTTCCTCCCGCCTGAAAGAGATCACAAGAACCAGACAAGAGAATTTATCAGAAACAACTGCAACTGCTTAAAAAAAAATCTTCAGTCTCCAGCGCATCAGAGAACCCAATAAATAAAATTGATCTTCAGTCTCCAGCGAATCATTCATGTCTTCAGAATCTTTGTCCATAACTATTATTTTGCAACTGCTTCTCACTTAATCTCATCATTTCTCTAGATGCCCGAAAAGAAAGAATTGCCATTAATAATTTAGCCATCCAAATCATAAATCATCAAACCAACTCCCAACAATCCTCGAATGCCTAAAGATGCATCAACAAAATTAAGAGCCAGGAAACCAACCAAATTTTTTATCCAAACTGAATTATTACAGACTTACTATATATCACCATCCCCTTAAACTTTTGTGTTTTTGGGTTAAAACATATTTGGAAATTCTTGTTCAAAAGATTTCGATGATGTGCGATAGCCTACTTTCTTTTGAGTTTGCATAATTATCCACAATGATCAGGAATGCCGATGATGTACGATACTTTCTTATGAGTTTACATAATTATCCACAATTTTCATCCGTTGAAGTAATGATTCAGTTATGCAAAAGTGATAACAATCACATAAAAAGCTCCAAATTCTTTGATACAACAGTCGTGTTCAGTATCTGGTCACCTTTCATCAGCTTAAACAATTATATACTTAAAGGCATGGCCAGAACATTAATTTTTTTGGATGAAACAAAAACTTTCATTTTTATGTTTTAACAGGCCTGAGGCCGTCCATTATCTTGCTACGGCACTGCAAAGAAGCATGTTGCGCACCGAAAGGCACCATCTTCGATTTCATCCGTAGAACTTGTTTATCATTGATGAGGGTGGTCCCCTGTGTTTTTCTTTGACAATTTATTTGGGAACATAAATCACTTGGACCCGTATGTACTTTCTGAGGATTTTGAATTTCCTTTTTCTGAGATTGATAGAGAAAGGACCTCACTTTCTTTGCCTGTTGAGTGGGCGACAGGCTATCAAGGTTCGTACCATTTCTTCTCTGGTTCGTTGTTATCCGATGTTTCCCACCTTTTCTTAAACAAAACCCTAATTTTACCAGTTTTAGGGTTTAGCCTCGTTAAGGTTCATCTGTTAAACAGTTGAATCTAAACAGGTTTGAAGCTCATCTGAACGGCCAGGTGAAAGAAGCTGTATAGGGTTTAGTTAGGGTTTGAGAAGGGGTGAGGAAACGTAGAAATAAAAAGAGACAATGGGTTGCACAGGAGATGAATTGTTTGCCATTGTTTTCTCCATTGTTTTCTCCACTTCGGTAGAGTAGTCGGAATTCATGTAACTCATTCTAATTTACCCTTATCAGAATGAAAAACCCATTAGCAAGATTCTCGAGTGCATGTATTGTAGTTCACTGCATTTGTTTATTTACTCCCTATTCAATCTGAGCACAAAATAATCATTATGATTTTGCTGAGTTGATCAAGACTTGAACAAGGAATAACCTACAAGTAGCATAATATAATCCGTGCAAGGAAAAGAAGTTTTGCTAGACATTGAACTCTTTCAGCCATAAGAATAGATGTCCCTGACCATTTATACCTTTCTTAAAAAAAAAAATTAGACAAAAAAAATGCTAGGAAGTTTGTTTTATTACGCTGCAGCAGCCTTGGTGAATGGTATGGATTGGAAGCATGGAACTCGTCGTTTGGAGGAGCATATGCACATGTAGTCATTGTAGTTTTTAACTACAGCCACTGGTGATGAAATCGCCTAAGTACCAAGGCACTTGCAGCAAAGAATGGGAGTGAGCATTGGCCCATTTGCGTAAATGAGAGAATAGTTGCAGCAACTAGAGATTTGTTCTTCGAGAGATGAGAACTTAGAAGAAAGAAGACGAGGTCCTTTCTAGTAGGTGCAATTGCAGCAATAGAGAGATTGCCGAGGTCTCGAAGATGTAACCAAAGAGAGCTATACTACACTTGAACGTGAAGCCAAAGGGGCATGATGGTAGTAATCATGAGGTTAGTTGCCCAGGGGAGTCCCAAAGCTCATAGAAGATATGGTATGAAGATTTGTACAATCTGATGGAGTTAATAATACAAATTTTTTGTTTTAGTTGTAAGATTTGAATTTGTGACCTTTTTTTTCAAGAGTACAAGTTCTTCACCGTCACGTTAATTTAGAGGTACAAAGGTATTAAGTTGGATAGGTGGATGAAGGGACAATGGTACTAAGTTGGCTACATATTGGTGAGATGGATGAAAGGGACTAGGAAGAGATTGAATAGCTAGAAGGGGTTGGTGAAGAAAAGAAAAAGAGTGGTTTGGCAATGAAAATGTTGATGGGTTGTTTAGAGCTCAAGTAAGGTGGTAGTGAAAGTTGTAGAAGTATTGAATGGAATAATTTGAAGAAAATCAATAGTAAACTACTCAAATGGGAGGCTTTGATGACAAAGTAATTGGATATTGGATGAGAGAGAAGTAATTAATGTCTTGGATGAGTTGTAGACAACAATGACTAAGAAGAAGCCACAAAATCCATGTATTAATAGAGCGAGATGATAATCAAATGAGTCTATAGGTACTAGGTGAGCTTGAAGGAGCCATTAAGCGATTATTTTAGGCCTTCACAAGATTTATGAGGGCCTAGAATATACGAGAAAATGATTACAACTAATTTGGGAGAGATTGTGCACACAAGGATAATTAACAATAGGGCATCTTGGTCCTCAAGGATGACAATTTTAGTGAGTTTGAATACCCAAAATTTGAATGGAATCCAAGGAGAAAAAGTCATCCAAAATAGATCAAAGAAGGTTCTTGAAGAGTGTGTGGGGGTTAAGAGAGACAATGACCAAGAGTAGATGGTCAGTTGATGAAAGGAAAGTTAAGAAGGGAACAACAATTAATAGAAGGGGAAAGTTGGTTGTGAAGGAGAAGAGGAATATATTCTAGAGACATTTGAGAGAATAATAATGTAGCTTGCGGAGACATTAAGGATTTGAGATATCTTCTTAGTGCAAGATAGAGAAGGAAAGAGTTAAATAGAGTATGAACCATGAGATATCAAAGGTAAAAGCTATGTGGAGGTCAAGTCAATTGTAGGGAAAAATAAAATACCCTTGATGTGATATGAAAGGGAGTTAGCAAGAAGGAAAGGTCATGCTAATGTAATTAAGGTGAGAGATTATGTGTGATACAAGCTTGGTATTGTAGCAAGAGAAGATGAGGCTACAATTGAATAGCATGTGAATAAGAAACTAAGTGCAAGTAGTAATGTCATGTAAGTTTGTCTATCTGAAGAGTTATTTGTATATGTATGCATGTGTGAATAACATAAGGTTATGTCATTATGTAAGTAAAATAGTAAATTTTATGAAATAAAATGAGTCATTGTATTTTCTATTCAAATGACGTCCATATGAGGGTGTTTAGGTTCAAGTAGGGTGGGACTTCATTACTAAGATTGATTTTGAAAGTTGTGGTAGTTTTATTGTATAAGTTTTCATAGAAATACATTTTTATAAGTTGTCATACACACACAAAAAGGGGGGGAACTTGTCACGGTAAATACATCCTTCAAGGCAACTAGGATTAGTCTCACTAACTTAGTGAGACTGAGAAATTTTGGTTTAAGACGTGATTTTGATTAGAGAAAAGAACCTGTGGGAAATAAGGGTCCTCACCCTGCACTAAAAACTTTTCTTCTGAAACATGGTGGAATAAATAGTATGAGATGAGGTAAAATAACCTTTCTTCCTTCTATAGGCTATATAGTCAAAGAAACACTATCATCTAAGTTATCACTACAAGGGGAAACAAGAGGAGATCTCCCCACCAAGAAATCAGCACCCAACAAAGGGGAAACAAGAGGATGACTAGGAAAAATGCATTCATCTTCTCCTTAAGGATTGAATCTAAGAGGAAGAAACCAACTCAACGGGAATATAACACAAAGTAGAAAGAACCTCAATAGACACCTTATTGTATAAAATAGCCACACTAGAAGTAAGGAAATTTTTAGAATCCTAAGAGGCCAATCCTCCAAAATAGGATCCTTGAGAATCAAGTGATCATCATTAGTATTCTTCAACCAAGTAGTAGGTCCATTTCAACACAAGAAGAAAATTCAAATCCAAGTGACAGGTAGTAAAGAAATGATGATATTTAAAGCAAGGCCCTAATCATCTAATGGTTGCATCCACAGCTTATCTGCAACCATCAAATCCAAATCCATGTGAAGATGATTAGAGATTTTCATACCCACCAAAAGGTGAATGAAGGTAGAAAGCCTCATATAAGAAGTAAAATCATCAACCTTCAAGAATCAACTAATTGAGTTTTTTATGGTTTCATAATAGAAATCCTCCTAAAACTAAAGGGGAAGATTTAGAAGTCTAACCCACACTTGACTCACACTGTGTGTTTCAACAAGAAGGTTAAAGGAAAAGTACAACATTTGATCAAGAGAGGAAGCTCTACCCCGGTCCATAGTTGACCCAACACCAAGTATTTCTCCTCGTATGAGGAAAAAGAAGCGATGAAAATCCTTTTGCAAAGGGAAATACCTCTATCTTACAAGCCATAGAGGGCTTCCCAAAATCCCAAACCCAATTATATGCTACAGACCACCATTGGAGATGGTTTGACACAAGAAGAATAATTAAAATAAATGTGTACATCTATATGATACATAAAATTAATTTTAATGTTGATGTGTGATTATTAAGTGTTTAGCAATCCATTTACATATCAAAAGGTTTTGTATCTAATTTTCAAATTTTTCAAACTTAATCTTTTATTTTATAAATGTTCGGTGATGCATATTCCATTAAATTCATTTTAATACTAGTATGTGATTATTAAGTATTTAGAAATCAATTTATATATCATATATTTTGTATCTAATTTTTAAATTAATTATATTATTTTATAAATTTTTGGTTATGCATATTCCATAATCTAGCCAAATAATGTGTATATCATTTCTTGCAAGAAGCATACTGAAAACATTTGAAAGATATCAAAAGTGCACATCAACTGTAGGTGCTCTCAAATTCTCAAATATGACTTCTCATGAGGTATCATCTAAATGCTTCTAAATATTATTTATTTTGACATATTTGTTTATTTATTTTGACATATTTTTTTTTAAATTCTAAATTTCATTATATACAAATGATATTAATAAAATTATCATCAACCTCTATTTATTATAGCTTAATCAATAGAATTTTATCCCTATAGTTTATGTTTTACTGAGAAGGTTTTTTTCTAATTGTTTACAAATTTATATGATAAAAAATTACATCTGTCTAATTAAAAATTATATCGATCTAATAAAAAATGATATCTGTCTAATTAAAAACTACTTCTTATGTACCTTTACTCTATGAGGGATCAATAATTTTTAGTTAATAATAGACATTTTAGAAAACAATTTGGTTAGCAAGGAATTTCACTGAAACAATAATAAAAGGAGATTTTATTTTTAGAAATAATGGTAAAAGTCATATAGCCTAAAATTATATTAAATATAAAGTAAAAAAATTACAAAATAAATTATTCCCCCATTATATTGCCTCTACGTTGAAATATTGGATGAAAAGAAGAGAGACAAATATTTGAACCCATGTCATCAAACTTACAAAAATGTACTTCTTTACCAACATGTATACATAGTATTACTAATTACTAAAATATACTTCATTACAAAACTATATACATATACCAAAAAATACCTACTATAGGATACATTATGGAACCTTAGTAGACATGTACAATCAAAATTTTAGAATAAGATCAGCCCCACAAAACTAAACTAGGAAATGTGAGAACTATGCTGATTCTCTGCTCCAGTCATCGGCCATTTGAAGTGGAAGGGAAATAAATTCTTATCTAATCCTCCACCAATTTTACAATTACCTCTACTATGCGGAAAGCATGAGTTGGCTTTAAATAAGGCCTATTCACAAGTAGCTGATGCATAACATTGAAAACTTTTATGAAATATCTTTCCACCTGTGCAGTGAGAATATCGTCATATAATCACATTTCTCTTTCAAACATAAGTCAATTATATGCCACCAAACTAATTTTCATATCATTATAAACGTTGGTAAATATTGTTAGCATTAATTTTTATCGCTGCACTTGTAGTTCTCTGTTAATTACAAATCTGCAATGGTAGTTTCTGCAATCACTTACGGAGAAGTTTCTGCTACATGCAATGTATTGCGTAAGGCTAACTAAAGATATCTAACACTAAATTATTTCCTCATTTTCATCATAATTTCAGTTTATGCAGTGGTAAACTTGTATAAATCATGTAAGCATTACAATGATTAATAGAATTTTTTATTTTTATTTTTTTATGAATAGAGATCTTTACTATTAATATGTATAACAAAGTACAGTATTCACAAAAAAAGTCTAGGGGATAAAAAATCATCCCGCAAAGTCACTTGGCATCAAACCGGAACAAAACTGTTATTCATCAAAAAAAAATATTATAAGAAAAGCCCTCAAGCTGCGAGAGCAGTAGCAGATGAGGGCGGAGGATCTTTATCTGGCGGATTGCCCCACACATTGGGTCCAGGGGTCTGGTCGGGAGGCGACCACCCATCTTCAATTTCTTTCTCTCCTTCCTCCCACCTGGGAGAAATTTAAAGGGCCAGGCAGGGGATCTTATCAGAAGGGGCGGGAGGCCACACAGGAACAGTGACCGAAGGCTGAGCAGCAGTAGAGGCAAGCACAGGAGGCCATCCAGAAGTAGAGGCCCTCCTACCAGGAGGAGAGGCAGACCGGCGACGCCAAGAGCGTGGTGTTCTGGAACGCCTCACAGACACACTCCTGCTGTGACGCCAACCCCGGGGCGGCGTGTGATCAGCAGAGAGAGAATCTGGCGGCACCCTGGCAATAGTACACGGGGCATTACCCCAATGTTGCAGTAACTCCTGTAAGTGGGCAACCCCGAGAGCCACCTTATCAGCTTGAACTTAAATCTGCATCATGACATTATTACATAAACATGCCTTAGCATAGAGAGAAACATTGATATCCAAAAAGTTGTGAGAAAAAACAATAGCATTACGGTCTTTACATAAGGAAAACAAAATCTCCATCCTGAAAGCATGCCAAATCTGGGTAAACTGGGAAGGCATTCTGGGAGAGTCACCAAGAAAAGCCATGTGCCAAGAGAAAGGCTCAGGCCGAAAAGGCATAAAAAAATTGTGAATCCAATTCCAGTAATTCTGGGCCCGACCACAGAACCAGAAAATATGCATAATGGTTTCAGAATGCCCACAAAATGGGCATTTAGGATCAGGCACACCTAAGTGCCGAAGCCGAGCTCCTAAGGGTAACCCTTGGTAGAGCAGACGCCAAGCAAAGTGAGCAATTTTTGGTTCAGTGATACCATCCCAAATAGTGCAAAAATGCCAGCTCCAAGTGCTCTGTGAGGAAGAGAGATACCAACGATGATTGAGAGACTCAACCATCGGGAAATGAGGCACCAACCACAAGTATCCAAGTTTGGGCTTATAGTTGGTAAATGGTGTATCTGGGTACCATTTCCAATCTTTCCACCAAGGTTTAAGTGACTGAATGCCAAGTTTGTGTAGGAGGTGCGGCGGAATAGCAGAGACAAGCAAATCAAAAGTTTGACGATCTGGGCGAGTGAGCCGGAACTGAACCCGAAAATCATCCCAAGAGCGAAAACTCATGGTGGCTCTAAAAAACAAATCCTTGTGCGTTTGAATGCCTTGTTTGTGAAAATGGAGAGCACTAATCCCCTAAATTTTGGCCAAAGGAAACCCTTGCTAGGCAAAGAGTGGGGACCACCAAATATTCTGTTGATTGAATGAAAGCCCATCACGGAATCCATTACTGACCCAGCGAAGCCAAGGTTTAACTGCCTCCTAGGCATGCCAAATACTTTTGGCAACAAAGGTACCTTGGATTTGAACAGGATGTTTCATAACCAAGAGGGTTTGAAAGCCAATTCCTTTCTAAGACGGTTTGTGCAACGGGTACCTAGAAGAAATACAGTGGCAAAGTAAAACTTTCCAGGCCTCGTTGCCAGTGAGGCAACGCACAACCCACTTCGTACAAAGGGCTAAGCCCTGCTTCTGGGTATCAAGTAAGCCAAGCCCACCAGAGGCCCTGGGGAGACAACAAAATTCCTAGGCAACTCTGTGAAAGCCATGGTGATCTGCACCAAAGGCCCAAAGAAAATCCCTCAACAATTTCTCAAGCTTCTTGTACGAGGCCTTGGAAGGAGCCCAACAGGAGGAATAGTAAAAATGAGTAGCAGCCAAGACCTTAGAGTAGATCTTAAATTTACTAGCGAGCAAGAGTGGCTTGGTAATCCAATAGGTAAGCTTCTTTTCAATTTTAGCTAAAACAACATTCCATAAATCAGTAGAAGTAGCTTGAAAAGCAAAGGGTATACCAAGAAACTGAAATATTTCCCCATGCTGGATCCTAGACCAACCAAACTAGGAAAACTAGGGCGGATCAGAATGGGATGACTATCTGTAGCACAAGGTTTTATGCCACTGAATGGCAGAGCCTGAAGCCAAACAGAAAGTGTCCAAACACTGCAAGGCTGCCTTGATATTCTCTTCATCCTCAGCAAGAGTGAGAAAGGTATCATAAGCAAAATGGCCATTAACCAACTGCTGAGTGGAGTTGGGTAAAGAAATCCCATGAACACAGCCCAGAGAAATAGAATGAGCTAATAAATAGCCAAATCCTTCGACTGCAAGAACATATAAGGTAGGAGCAAGAGGACATCCTTGCCGAATGGATCTAAAAAGCCCAAAGGTGGAAGACTGTCTTCC